>LOJH01000276.1:51818-69378 GCA_001685095.1 Ellobius talpinus | reverse complement strand
GTCCTGAGTTCAATTCCTAGCAACCACATGGTGGCTCACAGCCATCTATAATGAAATCTGGTGCCCTGTGATCCCAACTGTGTGGTACTGGAGACAGGAGAATCCCTGAGATCCCTAAGGCTTGCACACGAAATGTGAAAACCATACAGATAAGCCTCAGCTTCATAATCCTGTTTTCCTTTTTTTAATATTTATATATTTATTATGTATACAATATTCTATCTGTATGTATGCCTGCCCGCAGGCCAGAAGAGGGCACCAGACCCCATTACAGATGTTTTTGGTGTTGTTTTGTTTTGTTTTGTTTGGAAACAAAATTTCTCTGTAGCCCGAGCGGTCCTGGACTCATTCTGTAGACCAGGCTGGCCTTGAACTCACAAAGATCTGCCTGCCTCTGCCTCCAGAATGCTGGGATTAAAGGTGTGTGCCATAAATCTGTTTTAAGTTGAGATACTTCTAAGCTAAAGCAGACAACTGCCTTGCCCGCCTCAGACATCCTCAGAACGCTTCACTTGCCTACATGGGCAAACTCATCCAGCACAAACCTACATTTTTGTTTTTGGATTTTGAGTTATTTTATACATATGCCTCTGTTTATATATTGTGTGTATGCACACATGTGTGTTATACATGTGGAGGTCAGAAAACAACTTGAGAATTGGCTCTCTTTCCACCATGTGAATTCTAAGTTTTGAACTCAGGTTATCAGGCTTGACAGCAAGTTTCTCTACACTGGGCCATCTTTCTTCTTTCTGGCCTTTTTTTTTTCTTTCTTTGCTTTGAGTAAAGGTCTCATATAGCCCTGAGTATGGCCTTGAAATCTGACCCTTCTGCCTACCATGCAATTACTAGGCACCGCCATGCTGGCACAAAGCCTACTTTATAATGAAGTGTTGAATGCCTCTTTTTATTTATTGAACACTGAATTCAAAGTTAAAGACAGAGTAGTCATACATTGAGAACAAGGTATAGCAAGATATGGAAAGCTGCCGGAAGATGTGTTGGTATGGGAAGGCGTGGTAAGGCGTGGTAAGTCTGATAAGATGTGTCAAAGTATGATAAGGTGTGCCAAAGAATGATAAGGTGTGGTAAGGTACTGTATAGTATGGTAAAGCGTGGCAAAGTACGGTAAGGTACAATAAGGTATAGTAAGATGTGGTAATGGATGGTATGGGGTTGGTAAAATATGGTAAGGTATGATAAAACACAGTAAAGTATGATAAGGCGTGGCAAAATATGGTGAGATGTGGTAATGCATGGTAAGAGATGGTAAGATGGGGCACAGTTTGGTAAAGTATGGTAAGATGTGGCAAGGTATGGTGATGTCTGGAAATGTATGGTTATGTGTTCATGGTAAGGTAAGTCACTTCACGGTAAGGTGTAGCAAGGTATGGTTCCTAGCGAATGCTTATCAGTTTGAACATTACGGTGTAGAAGACTCACAGTGGAGCCATGTGTGAGCCAGGACAATCTCTGCTGACCTTGTCGGCTGTGTTCATAGTCTTCACAGGATGCTCCCAAAGAGAGAGCATAGTTTTTCCGTCGAAGTTCACGGGTCCTCAGGATTCCACGTCCCGTCTGAGAACCCATAATCCAGGAAGAACAAGCTTTGGCAGACTGCTAAGGAGGTGGAATGGGGACCCAGGGCTAAAGCCACCTGGGTCAAGGTAGGGCTTGGAGATGATACCCTGGAGGAGCTAGGCATGGCCATCAAGGGTGAGGGTGGGAGTCACGTGCAAAACAGACAGGTGCTCTATGCACTCCAGACAGCACCTTGACAGTGTGCTAATGAGGCCTCAAAAGTGAAGCACCTTCCCTGGGTGTGGTGACATACACCAGAAGGCTTAGGCAGGAGGGTGGCAAGAGCCCCGGAGTTTGCCCCAGCCTCCCAAAGGCTGAGGTTACAGGCATGGAGTGAGGACTTAGGGAATAGTTCAATTGGTAAAGTTCTTACCATACAAGCATAGTGACACAAATATGATCCCCAGCACCCACATAAAAATACAGGCATTGTGGCACTTGCTAGTAATCCAAGTGCTGTGGAAGTAGAGGCGAGCTCCCTGGGGTTCACTGGACAGCCAGCCTAGCCTACAGGTAAGCTGCAGGCCCGTGAGAAAACCTGGCCCAAAAATAAGGTAGCCTTCACGTGCACACACACACACACACACACACACACACACTCACTCACACATGCGCAGCAAAGCCCCTTGATAAATCCAGGCCACAGGAGGTGGCAGGCCCTGAGAAGGTGGTTCTGTGGCTTCAGTCCTCCAGTTCATGCCTCTACCTCTCCACACAGGGAGTCTGAGGGCCCTGCAAAGGGGAAGAATTGAGCACAGGTGGAAGGTAAAATCCAAGGTTCAAGAGCCAAATGGCCTGGTTTGCCTACTTACTACTTGTGTGACTTTAACATGTTGATCTAATTAATCTGCATCTTTCTCTTTTCTTTTCTTCTTTTTTTGTTTTTTGTTTTGTTTTGTTTTTTTGGATTTGTTTTGTTTTCATTTTTTTTTTGATTTTGGTTTTTGAGCCAGGGTCCCTGTGTAGTCCTGACTGTCTGGGGACTCACTCTGAAGACCAGGTTGGCCTAGAACTCAGAGATCTGCCTACCTATGCCTCCAGGGTGCTGGGATTAAGGACTACCACCCGAATGTGTCTTTCTCTTTTCATCTGTGAACTGGGGAGAGCATTTGGGACCTCAAGGAACAACTGAATGTTACTGAAAAGCATTTCAAACCCACTGGTCATGGGACTTGGCAGGGAGACGGCTTGGGATGCTCAGCAGGGCAGTTTTTCTGGAATCAGCAATGTTGACCCCTAACCTCCTTCTGTCTCTAGTCAGACAGTTCTAGGGTTGGAGGCACGAGGGTCCAGAGGGGATGGCCTATCCTTAGTCTGAGGGGTGGGTAAGCAGTTGTCTGTCCAACCAGGGCAAGTACAGAGGAGCAAGAAAAAACTGGCATCAGCAGAAACCAGCTGGTCTAGGAAAGAGGTGGATCTCTGGTCAAGGGTCATGGGGGCCCTACTCCTGAGCTAATGAGTTCAGGTTCAATGCTAGAAGGGTTAGAGGTTGAGTGTGTTCAATCAATTCCTGGTATCGCTAAACAAACGAGAGCTTGCCCAGAGACAACCAAGAGCATGGCACCCAGTGCAGCTCCAAGAGCACCTTCCTATGTGTTTCTGAGGGCGTGTTCTCTGGAACCCTCGGCCTTATGCAATCCTGCCACTCAACCCGAGTGCCTGTTCTAATGCCTGTCCTAACCCAGCCACTCCTCAGCTGTCCTGAGACCTTGAGCAAGTCACTTGATCTCCAGACACCTCCATAAAGTGAGACCACCACACCCGCCTTAATGGTGCTTATGTTTTTAACAGAAGTCCTAAAAGTTACTCAATAACAGCTTCCTCTTCCCCCAAGCCTCTCCTCCTCACTCCCCGAGAAACTCTCCCCCAGCATCAGAGTACTAAGGCTGCAAGGCTGCAGGTGCTGAGGGTGAGCCTAGTGGTAAAAGAAGGCAAACAATTGGATGGATAAGGGAGGAGAGTCCCAGCCCACAGCTTATAAACACCCCCTCACTCCACCACCAACCCTCCCTACCCCCCCACTCCACCCCCTGCCCCATTCTTTCCTCAGCCAACAGTCTAGGCAGGTGTCCCAGCCCAGAGGCCTCCCTCTGGCTAATCATTCTTTGGCCCTGGGAGAGGCTCTGCCAAGGAGGCTGGACCCCTGATGTCTTGGGCCCATGTCTGGCCTCTGTCTTGCCTAGGCTTAAGATCAGGATCTGTGGGCCTAAAGAAGGAAAGGGGGGAATTTCTGGTACTCAAAATCTGTGCCTCGGAGTGACCCCAAATTCTTTGCACAATGCAAAGATGGGAGATGCTCTCATCTTGTCTGAAAAAGTGAACCGCGCCTTGGTTTCTGTGCTGAGCAACCCCAGCAGGAGGCAGATGTTCAGCCTCCCAAAACTCCAGGAGATCCCTTCCCTTGGACAAGATTAGCTTCAAAACTAGGGCTCCACGGATCCAGACGTCACCAAACTGTCCTGGGGTAGAGCTCAGAGGCAGAAGGCTTGCCTAGCATGCACAAGTTTGACTCCCACCAAGAACCACTTAGTAAAGAAACAAACATGAGTTGAAGAGGATCAAGGTCCTCTTCCCACCCCCTCCTCTCACTGCCTCCCCTGGAGTCTTCTTGAACTACATGAGGCCTGTTATGATGCCCAGCCCCAAGGTCAAAGACAAGAGGAGGACACTGTTTTGTTTTGTTTGGGATGGGGTCTCATTGGTGGTATACACCTTTAATCCCAGCTCTTAGGAAGCAGAAGCAGGTGGATCTCCGTGAGCTTAAGACAAGCTTGGTCTACATAGTGAGCCTGGAGCTAGCCAGTGCTACACAGTGAGACTTTATTTCAAAACAAATACAACAACAAAAAAAAATGAATGAACTCAAACCTGAGATAGTGTCTCATGTCTAGTCCAGGCTGTCCCAAACCTTGCTATGTCTCCAAGGATAAGTTTGAACTCCTGAACAGCTCGCCTCTACCTCCTGAATGCTGAGGCTTACAGGCTATGTGGTGCTTGGGATTATACACAATGCACTATACATGCTAGAACACGCTACCAAGTGAGCCATGTTTCTAGCTCTTTCTTCTTTGTTTATTTCCATTTTGAGATGGGAACCTTGAACTTGGGAATCAAGTATTCTCAGGCTCTCCTCATGCTGGCACAAATGGCCTGGTTTCTCTTGAGGGCAGAAAGGAAGGTAGCTATACCTTCTAAACTCTGTCTGCTTCTCTCCTCCTGCCCACAGGAAGCCTACTGCGCTTACTCCATTATCCTCATGGCGCTGATGTGGTGTACCGAGTCCCTGCCCCTGGCTGTCACTGCCCTGTTCCCCATCGTCTTCTTCCCCCTGATGGGTATCATGGATGCCTCTGAGGTAAGCACCCCCGTCCACAGGAGAAAAGGACACCGCTTCACAAAGTTGTGGAAGAAGGCAGAGGGTGTGGGAGACAGCCAGCTAGGAGGGAGAGAGTATCCTAGAAGCATGCGTGGCTGTTGTGCGAGTTCATTCACAACAGGAGGAATGAGCCTGCAACTGGAGGGGGGCGATGAAAGCCAACTGAAGAACTCCCCCAGCAGCTGGCCCTGCTAGCACATTGCTGCAAGTTGGGCACTGAGAGGCCGACCATGAGGATCTCAAGTTCAAGACCAACCTGGACTACCTAAGTAGACCCTGTCAAAAACAAACAAAAAGATAAACTGTCACCTGTCTCCGTATCCACAGAGCCAAAGTGAGGATTTTTATATAAGACACCCTTTGGATGTCCCAGGATGCTCAATTCTCTTACTTAAGATGTGTAGTGTTTCCTCAGAGACTCACACACCTTCCTTGTGATACCCAATAAGAGTAAATAGTTGCTGTAATGTATTGTTTAGACCATAGGGCTGAGGAGGTGGCTCAGCAGATAAAGGCACTTGCTGCCTAGCCTCACACCGTGAGTTCAATGCCTGGGATCCACTTAATGGGAGAAGGGACCGACTTCTACAAGTTGTCTTCAGACCTCCACACTCTAGCCATGGAACATACACACACACAAACACACACACACACGTAAGTAAATGTAGAACAAATTTTAAAGACAATCATGTAGAGGCAAGCATGTACACATTTGGCACAGATGCAATTTCTGCCTGAGTATTTTCTGTACACGGGTTGCCTCATTCCATGAATGCAGATCCCACATACAAAGGCCTAAGAGAGGACTGGCTGTATATACTTTTTTTAAAGGTGTGTGTACTAGATGTGTGTATTAAGTCTGTTTGGATGTAGGTATATGCATCCACATATATACCCTCGGAGATCAGAAGAGGGCATTGGGTTCCCTGGAACTGGGGTTAAAGATGGTTGTGAGCTGCCATGTGGGCATTGAGAACCAAACCCAGGCCCTCTGGAAGAGCAGCAAGTGCTCTTAACTGCTGAGCCATCTCTCCAGCCCCCGACTCTATACTTCTAATATAATGGCTCTTCGGTTTGAACCGCACCAGAACCACCTGCACTGAGAAGCAGAACAGATAGACGGGCCTCTCTCTGACCTGACTCCGATGGAGCTAAAAAGGGGCTCTCATCTCAACCTCATTTTTCCTTCTTTTCCGCTTCTCCACCACCCCTTCTTTCTCTTCATTTTCTCTTCCTCCTTCCTATCTTCTTCCTTCTCTTATTCCTCTTCCCCCTTCATTTTAACACTGGTCTTGCTGTTCAGCCCAGGCTGGCCCAGTCACACTCTTCCTGCTCCTGGGGTTCAGCAGAGCTGCCAGGCCTGGCTGAGTATTTTGTTTGTAACAAGTCTCAGGTGATGGTGATGATATTGGTAGAGACTGCATGTACTCTTCAGAAAGAGCCGGGGAATTATCTTCCGTGCTCTGCTTGAAGCACACCTGTTTAGGCTACAGTCTCTTAGTCTCTCAGAGAAAAGAAAAGCAGTGAGTTTGGCAGGAGCCTGGCTCCTGTAGAACGGCTGATTGCCCAAAGGCCATTTCCATTTGATTCTGAGGTCCCAGAGCAATACCGGTTTGTGAGGATGTCATGACCAGTCCCCGTAAGTATCAGGAGACACCAGAGTCTCAGATCCATCACCACTCCCCAGGTCTGCATAGAGTACCTCAATGACACCAACATACTGTTCGTCGGGGGGATGATGGTGGCCGTGGCTGTGGAACACTGGAACCTGCACAAGCGCATCGCCCTCCGAGTGCTCCTCATCATCGGAGTGCGGCCTGCCCTGTGAGTCTGTGTGTGATCCAGGGTGGGAGAAACATACGGGCATCCCATGTCTGGAAGGAAGCTGGAATGGCGGAGTGTCTGTCTGTTTGCCCGTAGGTTGCTTCTGGGCTTCATGTTGGTCACAGCCTTCCTCTCCATGTGGATTAGCAACACAGCCACCACAGCCATGATGGTGCCCATCGGGCATGCGGTCCTGGAGCAGCTTCAGGGCTCACAAAAGGACGTGGAGCAAGGCAGTGATAACCCTGCCTTTGAGCTCCAAGAAGCAAGTCTCCAGAAGGAGGTGACCAAACTCGGTAAGAAACCTGAATCAGACTCTGTCCCTAAACCTAAAGCAGTACCTGCCCCCAGATCTGAAGCAGATCCTGCCCCTCCAGACATGGCTTCCATTCTGAAAGGCCCATGGGAAAAGAGACAGGCAAGTGACTGACCTGATCAGGTCTTCCTGAGGTTTTCCCAGACGTAAAATGCCACCGGAGACGGCTGAGATAACTCAGGAGGTGAAGGTGCCTGCCACCAAGCCTAAAGACATGAGTTTGATCCCCAGGACCCACATAATAGAAAGAGAAAACTGACTCCTGCAAGGTGTCCTCTGACTTCCATATGTACACTGTGGCATGTGTGCATGTACGTGTTTGTATGTAATAATAATAATGTCTCAAAAATATTAAATGCCAACATCCATGGGCTAGGTATGTAGCTGAAGGGAGGGTGCTCGCCTGGCATGTGCAAGGCCCTGGGCTCCATCAAAACAGCAACAACAACAATAATAAACACTGAGCACAAAGCTAAGCGGCCTGGGCTAGCACAACATAGCAATCCAAGAGTTTGGTGAGAAGTGAACTGCAGTCTGGGGAACAAGAAGTGCTCTGGGCTTCATCTCTCCTGCTTGGTATAAGGTAACCCTTCTCGCTTCTCTGTGACTGTTTCCCGAGAGAAGTTGAACCGGATTGTGTCTGAGAACACTCCCAACCCAAAGCTCCAGAGAATGCTGGAACGTGGGCATAGTCTCTGTCCCCCTGGAAACTCAAGTCCAGCTGTCCATCACCAAGGGGCCCTGGAGGCCCAGAACCCAGCCAAGATTCCTGCAACCCATCTTGCACCTGTCCCCATGTGCTTTCTTTCCCTTGTCGGCAGATAATGGACAGGCTGTCTCGGCCTCTTCAGAGCCCAGCACACAGAAGACTCAGGATCATAGCCGCTTCCACAAGGGCCTGAGTCTGTGCATTTGCTACTCGGCCAGCATCGGGGGCATCGCCACCCTGACAGGCACTACCCCCAACCTGGTGCTCCAAGGCCAGATGAACTCGTGAGTGCCAAGGGAGAGGGGGGCATGATGAATGGGGATTTGCACTCTTGCTGTGGTGAAAATGGGACCAGGAAGTTTCAGGGACAATGTCACACAATAGCCCATGTCCCCTTCATCAGGCTCTTCCCCCAAAATGGCAACGTGATAAACTTTGCTTCCTGGTTTGGTTTTGCCTTCCCCACCATGATCATCTTGCTGATGTTGGCTTGGATATGGCTGCAGGTCCTCTTCCTGGGTTTCAAGTAAGTGGTGCCATAGGTAAGAGAAACCCAGCTTCCTACCTGTACCCCAGGAGCCTCTGATTCATCCAAACAAGGTGGGGGACCATACCATGAGAAGCCCTCTTCTCCTCTAAGTGACTGATCTCCCATGCAATGGAATGAGCAAGCTGAGTCTGGAGGAATGGTGAATCCTGGGATTGAAAGTCGTGTCTCGTGTGTGTGTGTGTGTGTGTGTGTGTGTGTGTTTGTTCATATGTATGCACAGGTGCACATGTTTATATGAATGTGTATGAAGACCAGAGTTTGACATTAGCTGTCTTCCTCAACCATTTTTCCCCTTAATTTTTGAGACAGGGTCTCCCAGTGAACCCAGAACTTATCCAGGTTACCATGGCTAACCAATGAGCTCCTGGGAGCCTTTGGTCTCTGCATCCCTAGCTCCATTTTTTATGTACTGGGGCCAGAACTCAGATCTTGATGCTTACATGGCAAGCATCTTACTTAGTCAGTAACCATCTCTCCAGCCCTGAAAACCACATCTCCTGGTACCCCCACCCCATCTCCGCCAGTCATACACCTTCCCATAATGCTCCATGGTCCTTGGATAAGCCCTTGGGGATTCCACATGGAGCACAGTCAGTTAGAGAAGCATTTGAGGTGGTCCTTCTGTTTGCCTGCCCATGTACTGAACACTAGGACTCTTGCATCTAGGCAAAGTCTCTATCCTTGCCATTCTCCATCTGATGAGTGATGATGCGGTGGGGACCACAAGAGAGGAGAGCACAGGGAGTGGGCATTCCAGAAAGTTCCTGGACATGAAATCTCAGTTGATTCCTGCAGGACTGATAGTTAGCCAGGGTTAGAAGTGGGGAAAGGTATTCAAGCAGGAGAGGCGAGAAGCACAGAGGTCAGAAAGCCCTGGGTGTGTCTGAAAACACTGCTTCCCAAGGGCTGAAGTGCACGAGGCTGTCAGAGAACAGTCACAGAGGACTTTGTGTGCCACATAGAGTTGGGACCTTGTCCTTGAGGCTAAGATGAGGAGGTAGATTTTATCTTCATGCAACCCTGAGTTACTCCTCATTCCAGTTTAGAGACCTATGTTGAGAAGTATTGGGTAGCCGGGCATGGTGGTATATACCTGTCATCTCAGTACCTGGGGAGCTGAGGCAGGAGGATCATGAGTTCAAGGCCAGCCTGGGTTACATGATATCCTGTCTTAAAAACCCAAAGTGAAGTAAAATAGTCAGAGACCCTGCTAAGACTCATCTGAACTCAAGTCTGCAATCAGTTAGTGATGACAACGAGCACACGGACCAGAGTGGTGATCTGAGTATTACCGGGGTGTGAGCCATTATTCATCCATTCCTTCCAGGCAGAGAGGAGCCACAACAAGTTGTTAAGCTGCACTTTGAACAAATCACTTGGGCAGCTGCAAGGAGGCTGGCTTAAGGCTGGGAGCTGTTGTGAGGCAAGGGAGTAGTTGATGAAGTCAGCATAGTGTTGGATACTGGAGGAGCCAGAGATGTGTGAGACATGGTCTTTGCCCTGAGAAACTCATAGACCAGCAGATGATAAGATTTACCCAAGTGTAAAGCGAAATGCCAGCACAAGGTAAAGAGACAGCATAAGGGGGCAGGCAAAGCCTTCTGAACAGCTAAGGACTATGAAGGTATTGCTGAGGCTGGCAGAGACAGCCGGGGTAGGAGTGAGGGAAGGGAGCAGTTCTGGGAACGTTAACAGAAAGGGGAGCTCAGAATCAGGACCAAAAGGACACTCGGAGTCTGGGCCACTCATCCCTCTCACTCTGGGCACAAAAGGCTCAGCACAAGAGACCCTTCAGAGGAAGGGCGACGACGGGGAAGACAAAGAAGATACAGCTTTCTTGTTGAAGAAAAACCACAATCCCAAGCCAGGCCTGGTGGTACACACCCATAACCCCAGCACTCAGAAGGCTGAGGCAGGAGGATCAGGAGATGGAGACCAACTTGAACTAAAAACGAAACAAAGGGTTAGAAGCATAAGACAGAGAGAGTTTACCTAGCATGCATGAAACCTGGGTTTGGTTCCCAATCCCACATTATCTGGTCATGATAACGTATGCCTGGAATTCAAGGTCAGTCTGGGTTATATGAGACCCTGTCTGAGGGGAAGGGGGGGCTATGCCAAGATGCCCCTCTGGGTCTTGGACTCTCTTCTAGCTGTAAAGCCAGGACCTAGGAGTTTTGCCCCATGCCTGGTACAGACCGTTCACACACTGCCCCTGCCTCTGCCTGCAGCTTCCGGAAGAACTTTGGCTTTGGGGAAGGGGAAGAAGAACAAAAGCAGGCAGCCTTCCAGGTCATCAAGAACCAGCACACGCTGCTTGGCCCCATGAGTTTTGCAGAAAAGACTGTCACCGTCCTCTTTATTATCCTGGTGGTGCTCTGGTTCACCAGAGAGCCAGGCTTCTTCCCAGGCTGGGGTGACACGCTTTTTGCCAATGAAAATGGCCAAAGGTGAGACCTGCCAGAGGGCAGAGGGGAGACTGCCAGGGACTCTGAACTAGAAAGGAAGAAAAGGAAGGCAGAGGGAGGGAAGGGAGTTGAGACAGGGACAGGATGTCAGCAGACATGTTGATGGTGGGGTCCCTTCTCTGTCCCTTCCTCAGCCTTTCCCTCCTGCCCCTTCCACAGCTTAGCATCAGATGGGACAGTGGCCATCTTCATTGGCCTGATTATGTTCTTCATCCCCTCCAAGATCCCAGGACTGACCCAGGACCCAAGTAAGCACCTGGCCTGGGACTGGGAAGGGTCTCCAGAGGGCCCTGCCTGCAGGTGGATAGCCTACTGCCTTCTACCACATCCAGCAGGAGCTAGCAAAGTTTAGAGGGGTTGGAGTGACCTGCCAAGGACACAGGGACTCGGGGACAGAGGTGGGATACTACAGGGATGGAGACTGGGAGACTCCCTTCTACCTAGCTTACTAGGATCCCACTTAATAGGAACCCACTCAGGAAGGCCTCAAGTGGAGGGGAGGGAAGGCCTATTGACTTTTGGTGACCATCCTTGTCTGCTTGGGGAGTAGACAAACCAGGGAAGCTGAAGGCTCCTCCTGCCATCCTCACCTGGAAGACAATGAACAATAAGATGCCTTGGAATATCCTGATCTTGCTGGGTGGGGGCTTTGCCCTGGCCAAAGGCAGTGAGGTGAGAGCCTGTTTGAGGGAAACCCTGGGATAGTCCCTCAACAGCCTTAGGTACCTTCCCCAGATGGGTTCTTGAAGCCCAAAGGAAAGTAGGCCTCTCTCAGCGATGTGCCCCACCTGCACACCAGCCACTTATTCTTGAAGCCAATGTGATAGGCCTGAGCACCCACAAAGCTAGTATCGGCCTGATGCCATACCAGATGAAGCCTCCAGGGGGCGACAGATAACAGTCTTCCAGGGACCAGAGTGTCTTTTTCTTGACCTTCCATCCAAAAGAGCAGAAAGATTCGGGATACAGCAGCCCTAGACCCCTGGGTCCTGGCTGATGTAGGAGATTCCTGGGTCTGTGGTTAGTATATCCACAGACTGTGCCAGACACTTTGCTTGATGTGGAGGAGACAGGAACTCAGCGCTGGGCATAGCATCAGGTCCCACAGCCTGGCATGACAGTGGGCAGGGACAGACCCTGGGAATTGCCCATTTTCCAAGTAGCCTCTTCCAGCCTCTTCAAGCTCCATCACCACCACCAAAAGCAAAGTCCCTTCAGCCCTAACGCTGGGGGAAGGGGGGCTTAGATGATCCAGGAGCTTCAAGAGAGCCAGGAAAGCAAGGTACTCACACTCACAAATCACAGGTTTCCCACTAGAACCTTCCCCCCTCATCCTACTGGTCCCAATGAGCAGCAGGGAGCTCCCTTGGTCCTAACTGGGCACCAACTTCCTTCAGAGTTGTTTGATTTGAAGGCCATGGAGGTGTGGGCAGGGCCAGGGCCTCCCAGAGTTCCAGCTGGGGACCTTCTGCCTCCTTCTGCCATCAGCAATCAGGTTTGTCTGCATGGTTGGGAGAAAAGCTGACCCCGCTGGAGCACATACCGCCACCAGCCACGGCCTTCATCCTCTGCCTATTGATTGCCATCTTCACCGAGTGCACCAGTAACGTGGCTACCACTACGCTCTTCCTGCCCATCCTGGCCTCCATGGTGAGCTGACACAGCAGCCTCTTCCAGGCAGCCCTCCTGCCTGTTTTCTACCCTGCAGCTACTCAGAGGGGCTGGTCCAAACCTCCTCTTCTGCACGGAGAGAACCACCTCCCAGGCTTCCCCCAGCTCCAGATGTTGAACTCTTAGGTCCCAAGGCCATCTGGCCCCTGAGTCACCTGTCCCGAGTGACATCACTCTTTGAGTATCCCAGTGGGGCTGACTGGAGGCCTCACCCACCTCCCCACCCAATCCCTGTTCTGGTCATTCCAGAAGTGAGGGGGGGTAAAATTGCTCCCTGGAGCGTCCCCAGCCCCTTCCTCCTTAGGCGTGTTCCCACAGCCTTTGATGACACCTCCTGAGCCCCTTTGAGATCGGTTTTATGGGCCCCTCCCCTCACTACACCCCACAGGGCAGGGCAGCACATTCATCTCCTCCAAGAGGTCAAGGGGCCCTCTCCAGGTCACCCAGAGCACTCTACCCAGGAATCGGGTTCGTGACCAGAGGGGGGAGGGGAGGGATAGCCCCCTCAAAGTGAAGAAGCCTGGCCTCCCCACTGAGCAGGGACCAGGATCAACTGTGCCCACTGTCATCCTCCAGGCACAAGCCATCTGCCTTCATCCCCTCTATGTTATGCTCCCCTGCACCCTGGCTTCCTCCTTGGCTTTCATGCTACCTGTGGCCACTCCGCCCAACGCCATTGCCTTCTCCTTCGGGGGCCTCAAAGTGTCCGATATGGTGAGTGGCTAGGAGATCGGAATGCCTCAGCCTGCCACCTTCCCTGTCTCTCCCTCTCAAGGCACCATAACGCAGCTGAGGGTTCCCAGAGAAGAGCTGGCCCTGGGGCTGGGGGACGGCAGAAACTCTGACATCTTTATACTCTACAGTCCCAGGTCGCAAATAAAGGGAGGGGACATTCAGAAGTTCCAGGGGTGGGGGCATCCCCACCTAATGAAATGGCCTAAGAGAAAACAAGGCTCAGAGCCCCAGGAGCTTATAAGGAACCCTCACCTTCCCTGTGAGGATGGGCAGTCAAATAAGTGACAAAGACATTGCCTAATACTGCAGTATTCGACCAAAGGCAGGACTTCCCAAGGGCTTTGCTGATGAGAGGGGTCCTAAGCCCTGAGAGCTGAGGAGTGTGTTTCTGATTCACATTGGCTTGTCTCACCCTAGGCCCGGGCCGGATTCCTGCTCAACATCATCGGGGTGCTGACTATCACACTGTCCATCAACAGCTGGAGCTTCTCCATCTTCAACCTGAGCAAATTCCCATCCTGGGCCAATTCCAACACAAGCCAATGCTTTCCCAGCCTGCCCAATTCCACCGAACCAGGCCTTTAGACTAGGATACCACCTAGTTCTGCTGGGAAAGCCCACTGGTGCCACTCCTCAGAGCCAGGAGAGGGCGCTCCAAACGCCAAGTCCAGGGCCAGTGTTGGAGAGTCGGCCGGCGCATGTGCAATCGTGTATTCCTGTATCTGCAAAGATCATTTGTCTGCTGTTTCTCTGGGGTACAAAGGAAAATGCTCGTGTTTCCGTATGCTGTGCGGGGACGCGCGTGTGTGGTATGGCCTAAGGGCGCCTGGGTGGCTTTATGCAAGGCGACAGCGCCCGCCCTCTGTCTTCCAGCTAGACCTCCAGACCTATTTGCACTGTATTTATTGAAACTCTGGGCTGGGAGGCGCCTGGGAGCGGGAACTCCAAAGTTCATTAAAGATTTTTTTCAATAGAGTCCGGGTGATTTTCCCGGCGCGCTCAGGGCCTGGAAGTAGAGGTCGCTCACCCCTGCCAGGCCGTTTGGAGTGGGCGCAGCCACCCAGCAAAGCTGCAGTGACTTCACCAGCGGCTAATTGGGAGCTGCCAGTCTCTGCGTGCCTTTGGGAAAACCGGCCTCCCCGTTCCCAGAGCACTCCCTGGACATTTACATAAAACCCTCTTCCCCTGCCAATTCCTCACCGACCCTTCCTCCAGCTGGAAAAACCGGTCCCGCTAGACCGGAGGAGACAGGCTGACCCATGCCAGGGTGCTCAGAAAGATGGACCCTCTTCCAAAATGGCAGCCCACAGGAAGATAGATAAGACACCTAGATAGGCACACAGGAACAGGCTCAAACCTACTGTGGCCTTCATAGTCCAGAGCCAGACAGTACATAGCAATCTGCCTCCTTACCCATCCCACGCGACGCTCTCATAGACCCCAGATACCAGCGTCTGGCAAGGTGGGGATGGATGGCACATCATCCATTCTAGCATCAACACCTCACCCAGTTTGGAAGTCCATGGCCGCGCCTGTGTGTCTGTCCTAAGTCTCTCAGTACGGATGGTGCCATGCAAGCCTGGGATTCATTTGTGGAGTTTTCTGAGTTTTACCCAATTCCCTTCTGCAGCAGAGGGAAAGAGAAAAAGATACTAACAGAGGTGGTATCAGCTGTGAAGACAAAAAGGAGTTCATCCTGTTCACCATCTTTACAGAGCTGGGGACCCGTAGGGAGAGCAGCCAGGAAAGAATATGGCTGTCTTCGGGGGACATGGATCCTGACAGAACATGCCAAGCATCCTGGGGGAGTGAGGTGTGTTAAGAAAGTGACTCTGCCCTTACACCCCCCCCCGCAAGCTGGCATTCCTCACACATGAAGTACAGCCACAAACCACGTGAGCCCATCCTAAGGCCTCAGGGGACTGTCCCCCAACAATGCATGGGCTCCCAGAAGGGTGGCGAGAAGGATCTTCTCTGCTACTATATGGGTACCTGAAGCCCAGCTCTGGCTGGGGACGGCTTCACAGGGCACAAGCAATTGCCTGCTCATTTGTTGTTTTGAGTTTTTGAGACATAGTTTCCTCCTGTAGTCCAGGCTGGCCTAGAACTCCCAATGTAGACTAAGCTGACCTTGAAGGTAATCTTCCTTCCTCAGCCTCTTGAGTGCCACCAAATCCAGCTGGTGCCCACTCAACTCTAGACCCTGTTAGCTCTGCTCAGAGGGGCAGGTGGGCTTCCTGGTCCTGCCCTTTTCAGGGCAGATGGACACCAGCCAGGCTAAGGCCAGAGTTGGTGGGCCATGCAGGTACTGTCCAAGCCTCCCTCAACTGCTCAGACATTCCCCTCTCAGCAAGCTGGATCCAGGAGGGCTAGGCTGCAGACGGCCCTTGTCGGCCTAATTCCCAACATTAGCTGGGTCATAAAGCACATGGACTGGTCTGGCCTTTGCAGGAAAGGCCTGTCAGCCTGGGTCAGGGTCTCACAGCAGCCTAGATGCTCTAGGCTGCAGCAGGTAGATCAGGCCTGCTAGCCTAGAATCCCGGGGCACCCTGCTAGGCACACATGCCCCATCACTGCTACCTTCGGGAAAGGGTAGCAAGGGGTCTGGGGTGTCTCCTGGCCGGTGGGATTCAAGAACTCAAGACATGAGTTCCCCAATCCTGTGGAAAATCAAGAAGCCGGAATGCTTCACCACAGCCTGCCAACTGGAGCCGTGTGCCCAGTTTCTTCCTGCGGCCTGGCACAAGGGACTGTCATATAAGCAATGGGTGCACAGGGACTGTCATATAAGCAAGCAATGGGTGCACAGGGACTGTCATATAAGCAATGGGTGCACAGGAGCACATCAGTATGCACACCCTTCCCGTGGAGGCCAGCAGGACACCCTGTCCTCAAAGCCCTTTCCAGTTGCCTTATGGGCCACGCTTAACCTCTCAGGCCTAACCTCACTTTAGTCTCAGCAAAGAGGTCCAGATTTCTGGGCCAACTTTAGATGTTTCCCCATTGCTGTGTCCTGAGGCCCCGGGGTGGAGGTGGTCCCCGTTTCCTACTCTCCCCCTGCCAGCTAGCTTCAGTCTATATGGGCAGCCAGAGCAATCATACCACAGAGGCTGCTGCTACCAAGGCTGTCAGAGACACCTACAAGACAGAAAAGAGCTTGTCAGGTAGATAGGAACAAGTCAGGTCACCCCCATTGTCATGTTCATCTTCGCCGGAAGCACTCTAGGATTCAGCCCCTCCAATTACGACCCCTTTGGGGGACTCTGTCTCCCAGTCTCTGAGCAAGGGAGGGGCTGGGCAGCTGCCTAAAGTAGTAGCCTACGGCCTCCACCCCAGCTGGCTGGAAACAGGAGGCCAAGGCAAAGCCAGTCTTAACCTGCAGCACAGATGTGTTGAAAGGAACAAGGGAAGGAGGTGTAAGACTGTGATGGAGTGGGTGACCCTGAGCCCAGAGCCCTGGAGGAACCCAGCACCATTCTCAAACACATTCCTTTACCCTCACAACCCCTTCACACCCACAGTCACAGACACCCGTGGCTCCATATCCCACCATAGCCATGGACAAGCCTGGGAGAGAGGGTACCCATGCACTGGGCGGCAGAAAAACTCACTGTTCTCACCTCCTCTGATCCCAGTGGGGAGGGATTATTAGGACCTGAGTACATCCTGCCTGAAAGACTCTGCCCCGCTCCTCCCCCTCAGACCCTCCCCCGCTCCTCCCCCTCAGACCCTCCCCACCAAGCTTGGAAACTCCCTGCGCTTCCCAAGGGTCAGCCAACCAGAACAGGGCGGACCTCTCTAGCCAGTTCCCCTGAGGCTCTGGTCCAGTTGTTCCACCACCCAGCCAAGGAGCCACCACCTCCAGTATGCCCACCCGGTGATGAGATCCCTCTGGATCCCTCCAGCCAGCTTCTGCTGTGAAGCCTGGCCTGCAATATTTCATGCCAGCAGCGACTGGGCTGGGGTCTGCAGGGGGCAGTGTGCTGGGGCCTCAAGTATACTAAGTGGGAGTTTAACCTGGAGGCCGGCTCCAGGACCCTTCTGCAGACATTTCCTCTGGGTCTTCTACCAATGCAGGGAGATGGAGAGTCTGGAAGGGCAGGCTCAACTCACTTTGAAAAGTATAAGTCAGCCTACAAAAGCAGAGATGGACAAACATGCTCAGCATGGTGGACTCTGCCTATAACCCTGCTCAGGGGAACTGCTGCAAATTCAAGTTGACCTGGTCTACAAAAAGAGGTAGAGGCCAGCCAGGGCCACAGAGTAACCTGTGTCTAAATTGAAAGAGAGAGAGAGAGAGAGAGAGAGAGAGAGAGAGAGAGAGAGAGAG
>LOJH01000276.1:28309-51811 GCA_001685095.1 Ellobius talpinus | reverse complement strand
AGAGAGAGAGAGAGAGAGAGAGAGAGAGAGAGAGAGAGAGAGAGAGAAGGGGACCAAGAGTGGTAAGAAGGCTCAGTGGGTAAATTGCATAAAGGCCTGAAGTCAATCCTCAGAATCCACATAAAAGCCCACTGCTTGCCACCTGAACCCCAGTACAAGTGGGTCTCTGGAGCACCCCAGCCAGCCAGTGTAGCCAAAGAAACTCTAAATTCAGAAAAAAAAAAAAAAAACTGTCTCAGAAAATAAGGCGAGGAGAGAGTGAGTGATCTCTGGTCTCCACACACCCAGACACACCCACACAAACACAAGCGTAACCCCACCCCACCCAATCCCTCACACACATGCATAACTTGACACACGGTGGCCTGTTCTGATGGAAGGTGAGGATGGCCCTAGCCTGTTCCACATCACGGGTGCTCCACGCATGGAAATCGTTCCTCCTGCTTGGGTCTCCACAGTCTTTCTCTCAACTGGAATCTGGAGACCCCACTTGGAGGATTTCCACCCCTGGCCAGCACTGGGCAGAGCTTGGCTAGCAGGTCACAGTTCTAACCCCTTGGCTTCTCAGGCCTGTTCAGACACTACTGGGACCAATGTCAAGCTCAAGTCTGTCTGCTGGAGGTTGGAAGTGTTATCTGAGCCAACACTGCAGATGCTAGAATTGAGGTGAATGCTGGGACAGGGCTTCTGGGCCAAGGAGAGACAGTGAGGGCCTGGCTTGAAGAGAGAAGCCAACAGTCCTATCTGTCATCAGGAGAAAGATTCTTGATTCTCACTCTGAATTTTTTTTTTCAGTTTTTCAAGACAGAGTTTCTCTGTGTAGCTTTGACTGTCCTGGAACTCACTCTGTAGACCAAGCTGCCCTTGAACTCACAGAGATCCACCTGCCAGAGTGCTGGGATTAAAGGTGTGTGTCACCACCACCTGGATTTATTGTCCATTTTCCTGAGAGATGGCTTTTTATTTATTTGGAGGAGTTCTTTATATATTATGAGTACTGATCCTTTATTCTATGTGGTACAACAGCTTCTTCTAGGTGTTACATTTGTCTTTTAGCTGTTTATATTTTAATATAAATTAATTTTGAATTTTTAGATAGTAAAATCTGTCAATATAATCGTGTATGGCTTCCTGATTTGATGTCAGGCTTCAGGTTGTCTTCTCTATTTCATAATTTAATAAAATAGTTTCTGTATTTTTTATTGATTTGTATGGATCTCCACTTTTTAGTCTTGTATGGGTTTGGAAGGTATGCGGTTGGCCTGCTCATTTTGTTTGAATCTCACTGTAGCACAGGCTGATATGGAACTCACTATGTAATTCAGTCTGGTCTGAGCTCTGGCAGTCTCCTGCCTCAGTCTCCCAAATGCTAGGATTTCAGGTATGAGCCACCACACATGACTTTCATCACCCTGTTGGTTTGTTCTGTCTACTGTATCCTGGCCTCTTTCCCATTAACTAATTCATTTGTTTATTTTGATGCCAAAATCACATTTAGGTTTTTTTTATTTTGGGGTAGATTTTTTTGCATCATTTCTATGTCCTGTTGGGAGACACATGTGTGCCATGGCACATATGTGAAGCTCAGAAGACATTTATATGGAGTTGGTTTTATCTGTCTACCTTCATGTGGGTTCTGGGGACCAAACTCAGATTGTAGGCACCTTTATCCTGTGAGTCATCTCACCAGGCTAGTATTGCTTTCATTTAGTTTTGAATCAAAGTCTTGCTATGTAGCCTAGGATAGCCTCAAACTGAAGCTCCCCCTGAGTGCTCCGATTCCCCACCTGTAGCACCATGCCTGACTCCACAATTCCCCTGAGGCCTCACTGGGATTCTGAAGATTGTCAAGGCAAATTTCAAAAACTCTAAGCCATTTGCATGTACTGATTCTTCTCCTAGACCTTAGACTCTACCTGCCAAGTTCTAAGGGCCAAGGAAGTTAGGTTTTGAATTTGGCATTCTGTTTGGAGGTTATTTGGACAAGAACCTACTTCCGTAAGACGCCATGTTCAGCTTTCTCGTTCCATAACAAGACACATATTTCTATTTCTGTGGTCCTTCTTTTTATGTCAGCCAGTAAAAGCCTATCGTTTTCCTCGTGTGGATTCCTGATCATTTTTGTTTGTTTGTGTGTTTGTTTGTTTGTTTGAGACAGGGTTTCTCTATGTATCTTTTGCTGTCCTGGAACTCACTTTTTAGACCAGGCTGGCCTTGAAATCACAGAGATCCACCTGTCTCTGCTTCCCGAATGCTGAGATTAAAGGTGTGTTCCACCATGCCCAACTAGATTCCTGATTTTCACGGGGGCATTTTGCAATGTTGTTATTGTGGACTCATGGGTCTTCTGTGTCTGTGTCCAATCCTGATGTGAGGTGTGGCTGCGTAGCCCAGGCTGGTCTTGAATTCAGTTCTCCGGTTTTCAGACTGAGGCTACAGGTGTGCAGCGCCGTGTGTGGAGGCCGTTTTCCAGCTCGTTTTCAGCACACAGAAATGATTTTGACTCCTACAGACATAACTGCTATTCGGCTACCCAACAGAATTCACTCTACTCCTCTCACGATCTTTCCTCTGACTCTCTTTAGTTTGTTAAAGAGCTCTATCATTTGTAGCTTTTTGAAAAATTTATATCCTCCTTTTACTCTTACCCTCCCCCTTTCTTCCTTTCTCCCTCCCCCTCCTTTCCCCTCCCTTCCTTCTTCCCTCCCCCTTTCTTCCTTTTTCCCTCCGCCTCCTTTCCCCTCCCTTCCTTCTTCCCTCCCCCTCCCTTCCTTCTTCCCTCTTCCTCCCTTTCCCTCTCTTCCCTCCCCCTTTCTTCCTTTTTCCCCTACCTTTCCTTTCCCCCTCTTCCTTCTTCCCTCCCCCTCCTTTCCTTCTTCCCTCCTCTTCCCTTTCCCTCTCTTCCTTCTTCCCTCCCCCTTTCTTCCTTTTTCCCCTACCTTTCCTTTCCCCCTCTTCCTTCTTCCCTCCACCCTTCCTTCCTTCCTTCTTCCTTCCCCCTCCCTTCCTTCTTTCCCCTTTTTTTTCCTTAAAAAAATCTTCTAATTCATTTAGTTATTTGTTTGGAGAAGGGAAGAAGCCTCATGCCACAACATATGTGCAAAGGTCAGAGGACACTTTTCAGTAGTCAGTCAGCTGTCTCCTTTCACAACACAGGTGCCAGGGATTGAGCTCAGGTCCTGGGGCTTGGCTGCGGTGTCTTTACTGGCTTTTTTCGGTGCCCCCCTTCCCCCTGCTTATCTTACTGCACTGGATAGCCATGGTGGTAGAGCTCCACCCATAACTTTCCTGGTTCTCTATTTCTAAAATATCTATACAGAAATACTTTGCGAGTCTAGAAAAGACAATCAACCCTGAACACATCAGACAGAGCAAACAATTCCCAAACACACAAGACAGTCTCCTTCACCATTAGCTGTAAGGGAACAGGGCTCCCCTTAAAACCGTTCCCTTTAAGGAAAAGGCACTTTTTTTCCCTAGAGAAAGGTGAATTGACTCAGCTCCTCCAGCCTAACCCCAGAAAGTAAATCCTCTTCCCAAGCTTGTGTGCAAGCATGCTCAGGGCTTAGCGTAGGGAAGGGAGATGCATATTTACTGACCGTCAGCTCTCACCGTGGGTCTTCCTGGGAACTGAGAACATACACCTTCGTAATCCTTCCAATCCTCGTGTTAACAGACGAGGCAAGTAAGACTTGAAGGCCAAGTGTGGAAGAACACACAGCTAAGCATCATGTACAAATGGGCCCATTGAGGGACAAAGTAGAGAATGCCTGTGATGCCACAGCTCAGGGAGCTGAGGCAGGAGAATTACAGAGAGTTTTTAGGGTACAGTGTGAGACCATCTCAAAAAAACCACCAGAAGGCCATGCAGTCAGCCACTGACAGCACCCTTCTACTGAGCTCTGCACAGCCTCCACTGAGACCAAGATATCTCCAAATGTACTATCTGTTGGTGTGTGTGTGTGTGTGTCTGTGCACATGTATACACACAAGCATGGGTGCACTCACCTGTGCATTTGTATGTGGAGGCCAGAGATTAATGTTACAGGTCTTTCTCATTCACTCCCTACCTCATTTTTTTGAGACAGGGTCTCTCACTGAACAAGGAACTTGCTGTTTTGGCTAACCCGACTGGCCGGGGATCCTCTGTCTTCCCCAGGTTATGAGTGTGTCCTGCCAGGCCTGGCTTTTACATGGGTTCTGGGGTTCCAAATTCAGATCCTCCTGCCTCCAGTTCACTCTGGCCCAAGATATCTTCAAGTGTTTTCAGTCCATTCTTGCTTGTGCCACAAGACCTGAACCACCGTCCAGCCCCAATCCCACTGTGTCTTTAGAGGGAGATGCTGTGAGTGAAGAGAAGGCCCGCTGCACCCTCAGGCCAGAAAACGATGTTCTAGGCCCACAAAGTAATAGCCTTACCTTTGCATACCAGCCCTTAGCTCCAGGAAGTAGTACAACTAGGCATAGAGGCTGGACAAGAGGAGGGGGAGGGAAGGAGAGAAAGCCTGGGGACATTAAACAGAAATGGCACCAAAAAGGCTGTGGAGAAGCAAGGACAGGCCTCCTGTCTAAACTAGGTGGGATTCAGGGTGGCCAGCTCCTCAACCCACCAGGCACTGCACCCCCCACTGTGGACCCTGAGGGGCTGGGGACCAGCAGCCACTCAGATATTTCCATCCTGTAGATCATAAAGAGGGACGATGGGGGGTGATGACACATGGAATTAGGCAGCCTCCATCTCCACCCACACCCATACATGGAGCAGGATGACCCAGAGCAGAGACACATAGCAGAGAGATACAGGCCTGGGTAAGGGGATAAGAGCCTCAGATGCACAGACATCAGGGAAGACCTAGGTGTGAACAGATAATCCCTAGGAGGACCCATGGAGAAATGAGAGAGGAAGTCTACAGACATGGAGAAGTCGCACATGGACTTGGGGGGCACACCCCCACACATAACGAGTCAGAGGCAATATGACAAGCAGATGAGACAACCCTGTAGACGTATCCCAGAAAGCACTGGGTCCTTGAGGGGTCCCAATCACTGCTGGTCCACACTATGCCTCAAAGGACTCAGTACTGCAACCATGCGCTGCTTCTCAGAACCCCTCACCGGCTCCATGAACACACATGTGGCGGCTAGGCTCTCCTGACACACAGGTGCATGTCCCAACAGGCCTGGGCCCCACCCGTGGGGGCTGACATCTCTGTTCTGGGGTGCAGGTGGGGGCCATAGAGCCACCCCCTCCCCTGCAAGCCACAGGCTGTGCCCGCTGGCAGAGACTGGGGGCCCTGGTTGGTGCAGGAGGGGAGGGCTGGGGGGCCGGGCGCGGCCAGGGCGGGCACAGGAGCCAGTACCTGTCAAACAAGAGCCAAGGAGCAAACTAGCTTCTTAGTCACCTTTCTCTTCTCCCCGTTTTTTGGCAGCAACCCCTCGGGGCAAGGGGAAGCTGATATCATAATTATTGGCTCACCCAGCAGCTGCCTCCCCTCACCTGATGTCAGCGCAGACCCAGGACAACAGGGCTGACGGACTGACAGACAGTCGGAGCTCCTGGCCCCCTAGACCCAGGCCCCCACGCCGACCTGCTTCACTGAGCAGGTAAGAAGAGACCTGGTCCAAGTCAGCCGTGGAGGCCAGCAGGGGAGGGGGCTTGGCTTTTTAATGGGCCCCAGAAGGCACTGGGTGCTCCTCAGCGTCTCACTGTCTTTCAAGGGAGGCTCAAGATCAGGGTGAGTGCTTGGAGGCTGAGGGGGACCCCTCCTCCACACTCCTCTCTCTCTGTTTCCTGGCCCAGGTCTTCCAACTTTGATCCTTCTTGTTGTAGGGTAGGACTCTGTCCTGCTGTACATGGTGGCTTTGTGTGGTGGCTCTGTGTAATGGCTCTGTGTGGTGGCATGCACCCTGGGCTGGGAAGCAATAGTGACTCTAGCTGGGAAACTAGAGGTCAAAGCCAAGCAGGCAGATCCCCAGTCAACGACTGAGTGGCTTTGGGTGGGAGATGAGGCACCCAGCTCTGGAGACTTGTGCCATCCATCTCTCCGGGATGCCTGGGCTGGGGTCTGTATGTTCCGTATTCTGTGCGGAGGCTTGACTTGCAAAGAGGAGACGGTTGCACCTGGTGCAGAAGCAGACAGGTGGCAACAGGTGCTGCGGCTTGGAGTCGGCGATGCTGGGCTGGAGGCGCAGGTCTCTGAGGGCCGGAGACTTTTCTCTGCCTCAAGATCCCCCTAGTAGAGAGGAGTGGTGAGCAGATCTGAGACAAGCAGAGAGTTCACAGATGCCCCCCAACCTAGAACTGGGGTATCTAGAGAATGAAGTCCCATGGGGAGCAGTCAAAAGACCCTCCAGCAGCTGAGACTGTCCTCTGCCCCCTACCTGACCAGACAAAGTCCTGAAATTTGCTGTGGAACCCCTCAGCTCTCAGTATCCAAAGAAGCAGGCTGGGTGAAGGCTAGAGTAATAAGTGGGCGTGTTTGCCTCTTCACTCTGCACCTACAGGCTCAGGGGACATGCCTGGGTATGCGCAGTGGTGGGGCACAGCTGCTCAGGAAGAGAGGACCAGATGGAGAAGATGCCTCTCCTTGTGACACCATCTTGCTTTTTCTGTCCCCTACCTCTGTGCTGGGCAGGTCCCACACCAGACCGAGCTCAGCCCTCTCTGTGTTCTAGTCCCTTCAGGAGGAGATTTGATAGTTTCCCCTCACAGTCTCTCTGAAGTCTCTACCACTGCAGGGTCCATCCCCACCTTCCCCAGGTCCTTCTCTTTCTGTTACTGACAAAATCCTGTTCCCCTGGATTGATGGATGAGCCCTGGGAGTAGGGAGGGTGGCAGTGAACTCTAGTCCTATCCCACAGGGCTTGGATAGAGCCCCCTTTCCATCCTGACTCACAGGACCTGACTCGATGCCGGTAGTCTAAGGACAGCCCGGGATGAGGCAGGGCAGCCTATCTTGCCTGCCTCTTCTCTCTCCTGGCCCTGGGAAGGGCCGATGGTGAGCCCAGTTAGGACAACTGAGCTGGGTCCTGGGGAAGAACGGAGGGCCCAAGTGCTGAAGTGCTGCCCTGGGTTGAGGAGGATCCTCAGGGGTGAAGATGCCATGGGGAGGGGCACTTGCCCTCCCAGCTCTCCACCCGGCCCTGCCCGGGCAGCCTATGCCGAGCTCAGCTCCGGGCTGGGAGGCCTGCCGAGGCACGCTGCACCCCCAGGCCTCGTGAGTGCCTCACTCCGGGCCAGGAACCTGTTCTCCCGGGAATGCCAGGGAGTTCTCAGAGGACTTTAGTTCCCAGGAGTTTAGGGAGCCCAGAAATCCTCTGGACTAGTGAATGAGCCAAGGAAAAGAAGGGAAATGGAAAGTGGCCATGAGGGACCATTGCGTTCTTCATCTCTGTCTATCCTCACATAGATCCCCCACACTTCCTCCAACTGACAGCTTTATTGCCCTTCATGAGAAATAAACCTTGGGACAGTTACAGATAAAAGAAAAAGCCCCTCGTGGCACATGCTTTCTGTCACATGCCTTCCTTTGCTCCAGGGAAAGCCTTCCTTTGGCCCCCATGGAAAGTCCCTTCTGCCATCTAAGTCACAGGGCATCATATTTGAACCCTCCAGCTCCCAGTCAGGGAGGCTTTTCTGCTGTCTAACTCTCCCACCTCCTTCTAGCTTGAGTTGAACCTGGTCTCCATGGACCAGCAAAGCCCCCATTCCCTGCCCTGAGTCTACACATAGCTAGCGCTTGTTCCTCAGTCGCGTAAAAAAGTCCTGGGAACTTCAATGCCTGCTGCATCCTGCCATTCTCTCCAGCACCATAGTCTGATGAAACTAGGGCCACTTCTTTGTTTTTTGAAACAGGAGCTCCCTATTTAGCTCAGGCTAGCCTTGAGCTCACAATGATCCTGCTGCCTCAGCCTTCTGAGTACTGGAGTTAAAGGTGTGCCTAGCTTATGGGCCACTTTAGTTCCCCATACCAAACTGATAGAGAGGGTGAGGACAGAGGCCACCATCCCTGCTGCAGCCTGCCAGGCTCCCACAATGGGAGATCATGAATTTGGGGAAATGGTTCAGTATTTTAAATTGAACTATACCAGCCTATGTAACCCCAGCATAGTTTCCTGGGGAGGGCAGGCCAGCATCGATCAGGGGTGAATGAGGTGGACTGGGACTGGCAGCACGCTCAGAGCAGGGGAAAGATATGCTGGCCTCTGAGAGAGTGCATCCCAGAGGCACCCATCAGATAGATGGTCCCTCGGTAGGTTGGGCCCCTATCCTTTCCAGCCTGCCTTGGTCCCTGCCTCCTTTCTCATCCCAGCTCTAAATCATTTATCAGCTCTCTTTACACAGCACCGCAGGCTTGACTTGAGCTGGAGGTTCTGCTGTGGAGTCTCCTGCATGCTGGGGTTACAGGTGCAGCTATGACACCCGGTGTCCCTTTATCTTCACATGCAGCAGCCCTGTGATCCCATTAGCACCCCCACAAGTTGGACAGGCATCCCCAGCTCCCCCGACTCTCCCTCCTAGCCCTGTGATCCCATTAGCACCCCCACAGGTTGGATGGGCATCCCCAGCTCCCCCGACTCTCCCTCCTAGCCCTGTGATCCCATTAGCACCCCCACAGGTTGGATGGGCATCCCTGTGCAGAATCCCCTAGGAATCTAGAACTTCTCCCAGTACCCCCTACTTTATTCTCTTAGGACTGAGGAGCCCAGAGCCGTGCCCCAGGGACAAACGGATTGTATGGGATCGGCTCTAGAGAAACTCTCAGCTTGCTGATCCCCTGTGGGCCTTCCAAAGCTGGATGCTAGCAGACAGTAAAATGGAGTTCAGTCGGAGTTTATATAGTTTAGTGGGAAATCCTGTGCTTTATAGACCTGAGGTCCTGGGTGCCAGCCTCAGCCCCCCAAATAAAAACAAAACCATCTAAGTGTGTTTAGACGAGTGAAGCCTGGACGCTGCTGCAGCTGTGTGGCAAACTGAGGGGCAGGGCCAGAGGCATGACTGATCCCGTCAGGTATGGCCAGGCCAAGGCAAGAAGGTGGACAGAAGCTAAAGCAAGGCCGGCTGGGTGGTTTAGGAATGACTGCCACTGTCATGAGTATCCCCCAGTCTCTACCCCGCCTGTGGCTCTTGCTTAGTCAGCTCAGATGAATGGAACTGAGAAAGAATTAGCTGAATCGTGATCTCTCCAGGAGAATGAGAACCTGCTGTGAGTCACTGGGGAAGGGAACCTGAGCTTTCAGGGATATTCTGGAAGCTCCCTGGGTGTGTAGGGGGAGGTGATTTACTCCTCAAGACACTTCCTCTCTGAGATGCTACCCAGAACCCGCTAGGAGGCACAGCCTTGACCGGCCACCCCAAGCTTGCAGAACAATCTGTGATCAGCCAGCTACCAACCCTGCCCTCACAAACACTCTATGGGGCCTTAAGCACCCACCCACTCTCAGCATGAAACCACTACTTCTGACCAACTGCAAAAGGCACCAACACAAAGTCAGTCAGTTTCTGTGGCACCAACACACACTCAGTCGGTATACTCTTAGACACCCAGAACAGGGCGTGTCCCTGGAGCCGGATAGCCTGCAGACAGATGGAAGTCCCACCTGCACTTGTAAATTCCACAGCCATGTCCCAGACTGCACTAGCCTATCAGGTTCAGAGGCATAGGATGTGAACAAGGATGAACACACACACACACACACACACGCATGCACTCACACATGAACACACACACACACACCACTGTGATGTAAAGACCCAGTTATCACATTTGTCGATCCTCCCCAGCACACAGCCAAAAGAACTACAACATTTAGTCAGTGGGAGCCTGTACCCTGACCCTCTCTAGAAGGGGTACCCTGGGCACCTACAGAAAGGCGTCTCTTGGAATCCCAGCAATGGGCAGGCTGAGGCAGGAGAATTGCTGAGTCTGAAGCTAGTGTGGGTAGTCCAGACGACATAATGAGTTTGAAGTCAACCTGGAATCCACTGTGAGACCCTGCCTAAAAGAAAAAAAGGAACACAAAAGCAAATGAGAAAAAGGAAAAAAAAAAGGAGGGAGAGAGAACTGAACTTGGAAGGATCTTTCTATGCCTATATGCAAGACTCCTAGAGTGGGGGAGGGGGAGATAGGAAATTTGAGGAGGGGGGATGGGAATGCCGGAAGGATGTAGAGAGTGAGTCTCAAGGGAGAAAGGTGGAAGCTGGAGCCAAGCAGTCCCAGCAGCTCAGAAAGCCCTTCTGAACCTGTCGCTCCCCCAAGGACATAATCTGTCGCTTCCCCAAGGACATAATGGGATCTCAGAGCCAGCCAGACAACATGACCCAGGCACTCAGAGGAAGAAATGGTATGTACCTAGAAAATAATCCCTAGTGTTGACATGGCAGTGCAGGCCTCCAGTCCCAGCTACTCAGGAGGCTGAGGCTGGAGGATGGCATGTTCAAGGCCTGCCTGGGCTACATAGTGAGTTCAAAGCCAGCTTAGGCAATTTAGTGACTAAGACTTTGTCTCGATTTTTTTTTTAAATGAGCTGTGTCTGATGCTCACGGTAAAGCACTTGCCTAGCATGGGTAAGACTGACGTTCAATCCTCAGCACCACAAAGCCATCCTTCTTGGTGGGACTTCAGTTTTCCTATTCGTCACACAGAAAGAGTCTTGGATGGTAGCATCTTCCAGGGGGCCTCTCCCTCCATCGTTCAGGCTTTGGAGTCCATCCTGCCTGCCTTTGGCTTGGACAGGAAGTATACCAGCATGCGGTCATCTGGTGCTGAATCAGTGTTATTAGCAGTGGTGGCAGGATTAATACCCCTAATAATAGATCGGTGATAATGAGCAGTGCTGGTAATAATATGTACAGAGAGGGGCCCCTGGCCAAGGGACATGCAATCCTGGGCTACCCGAGGCCCCTACTAAGGTAAGCAGGTAAAGGGCAGCTGACATACCAGCACTCCTGTAGGGAGCATCTCAGTGAGGAGCAAAGTTCTCATGGAGCGCCATGGTTCCCTGGGATCCCAGGCGAGGAGGCAAGAATGTTGAATATTTCTTCAGGGTTCTCATCTGGTCCTAGGGACAGTGGGGGAAGAATGCAAGGCCAAATGAAGTTACTATCTCACAAAGGAGGAAGTAAGGTTCATGCCAGTCCCTAGCCCATGCAGATGACAGCCAGGAGAAGGCCTTCCCACAGTCCTTGCTCAGGAGGACTCCCTGTGAGGGAAAGGGGGCTCTATAGGAAGCTGGGAGAGTCCAAGCTTGGTGAAGCCTTCAGGAAAGACTCGCAGGTTAGAGGAGGAGATGACATAAGGTCCCACCCCTGACAGATTTACAGATCAAACCCTCAGCTGCCAGTTACTGACATAGCCAATTGGCTCTGCACCCAATTTTTTTTGGGGGGGGGAGGAAGGGATGGCTCAGTTCCAAATGATGTCATTGTGGGGCGGGGTTTCCTGGCCTCAGAGACTCAGAGCTAATGGGCGCTCAGAGGCCAGCAGCATGCTTCTGCCCTTCAGCTGTCCCCTACTCTTCGACAGATGTGGCTTGTCACAGGAAGGATGAAGGTGAAAAACCTACTGGCTCTTCAGTCCTTCCCACATCTATTTTTCCCATCCTTGGTCCCTTTCCTGGCTAGGCGGACTGAGGTCTTGAGGGACCTTCAAGGTCTAAGGTCCCAGACCCAGCTCTCTGCAAGGTGCATCCAGAGGATTAAGCAGGTGCCCCCACCCCAGCTCTCCATTTAGATCCTAATATTTCTTTCTAATTTATTATTGTTATTATTTTGGTTTTTCAAGACAGGTTTCCTCTGTGTAATAGCTTTGACTGTCCTGGTATTTACTCTGTAGACCAGGCTGGCCTCACACTCACAGAGATCTGCCTGTCTCTGCCTCCCCAGTGCTGGAATTAAAGGCATGTGCTGACACCACCCGGTCTATTATTATTTTGATACAGGACTCACAATGCAACCCGGGCTGACCTTAAATTTGCAATCCTCCTTTCTCTGTCTCTTAAGTATGAAGACTACTTGCCACCAGCCCAACAAGTACAATAGTTCTGTCTCCAAATCCTTTGTCAGGCCTGTCCCCACTACTCCTAGCTTCAAAAATCCCCTGAAAAGGTGGAGCTGGGGGCTTTTCCCTATCTGGCTATCCGAGGGTGTCATGTTCTTGAATATGAGAATGCTTGCTAACCTTGGAGGGGAAGCCACTTTGCTCCTGGAAACAAGATCTGGGAGTAGGTTCCTGGTCTCAGAGCAGGTAGGCAGGAGGGAAGAAAAGGTAAGTCATAAGTGGCCCCCAAGAATAAGAGCAAAAGTTCCTGTGGGTGAGGGCAGTCAGGTGGACATGGGAAGTCTCTAGAACGAGGTCTCTAATGGGGGATAGTCCAGACAGACCAATCTCTTAAACTAGGTGGCCATAGCAAGGAGGAAGGGAGACTCTACATCAAGTCTAGAAGGATTGGACAGCAACTTTGACGGATAGCCTTTCTTGTTTCTTTAAAAAAATTTTCCTGACCATTTATAAGACAGACATCAATAAGTATGTCCATCCGTCCATCCACCTACCCATCCATCCATCCATCCACCAGCCTATCCATGGCTCACCTATCTCTCTTCACCCATCCTTCTGTCTGTCCATCCATCTTCCATCCATACATCTACCCATCTATCCGTCCACCTGTCTTGAGAGGTCAGGGCTACTGGGAAGGGCCTGTGGTCCTGTGGCATTTATGGGGCATATGACCTGCCTGCCTGGCCTGGGGAGGCAGTCCCACCCCCTGGCCTGGGGCAGGGGGCCGGTCTTGGCATGTGGGAGTATTTATAACTGGATGGAGGCTCCCCTGGCTGTAGGCTGGATGACTCCCCGAAGCCAGGATGGTGTCCATGGCCCAGAGCCCACTGTGAGTGTTTAGATTTGGCTTCTTTGGGGATCAAGACTGGGTGGAATAGGATGGGGAAGGGCTGGAGAGTGGGGAAGCTGTCCAGAGGTGGACAAGGACTACGGAAAGAAAGCATGCTAGGCAGAGGTTTGCCAGTGGACGGAGGCTGTCAGCATCAGACAGTCTAAGCAAAGCTGCCCCCTTCCCTGGAGAAGGGATGAACCTATTTCTCTTAGCTAGAAGGGAAGAACCTATAGGGAGAGGCCTTTGATGTATAAGACAAGTGGACAAGATTATAAGAATTAAGACCAGCCAGGATTTAGTGGGTCATGCCTTTAATCCCAGCACTCGGGAGGCAGAGGAGGCGAATCTCTGAGCTCCAGGCCAGCCTGGTCTTTAGAGCGAGTTCCAGGACAGCAGGACTACACAGAGAAAACTTTAAAAAAAATCTAGAACTTCCAGGTCTGTCTAGGGCAGAGAGCAGAGAATGTAGCTCAAGAACCTTTTCAGGACAAGCATGGTGAAGTAAAGGATGCTTGCTGTCCAGCCTGAGGGATGACTGATATAGGTTTAGGGAAGACCTGACTTGGGAATGACTTAGCCGCAGGTCTCAGTGGCTCACAGAACATTGCAAGAGGTATATGGTTGTTTTTCTTATTAGGTTTTGTGGTGTGTGTGTGTGTGTGTGTTCATGTGCATGCCTGCCACAGCAAAAGTGTGGAGGCCGAAGAACAACTTGTGGCTGGTTCTCTCTGGCCACCATGTGGGCTCTAGGGATCAGACTTGTGTTGTCAGGGTTGAAAGCCGGTACCTTTATCCTGCTAAGCCATCTTGCCTATCTGTGGCTGTTTTGCATCCATCACCCTTCATCAGCCTAGGCAGGATCCAGAGCCAGAGAGAGAGGGAGGGCTGCCTTCAGGACATTGGGAGGAAAGCTGATAGAAACCCCTTCTTGACACTCCTAGACTCCCAGAATCCTGAGATGTGCAAGCCTCAGGCACAGTCCCCAGGTCCTCCCCTGCCACCACCACCCCCCACAACAAGGTAATTAGGGACCTGCTCCAGGGAACCCCTCCCAGCAGCCAGGCAGGTGGAGCCCCGGGTGGGGCTGCAGGCGAACACCGGGCACAGCCCCACCCCTCATAAAACATGCTGCCACAGCCAGCAACAGAAACCATTAAGGTGGAACTGAGCCGGCTCTGCCTGCTCATAAAGGGCAGGAAGGAGGGTGCCGACAGGTGGGAGGGGGGATGCAGAACCCCCTGTGAGAGCCGTTGGCCAGGCAGGAGTGACTCAGCTGCCAGCAGGGGCTCCAGGGACAGACCCTCCCAGGGAAACCTCCACCTTGCTGAGGCGGGGCTGTGTGGTATAGTGGTGAAGGAGATTAGCTTTGAAGACTGGGTCTGGATCCTGGGGAGCACAATTTACTAGCTGGTGGACTTGGGCGAGTCAGGTTAACCTCTCTGAGCCTCAGTTTCCTAATCCATAAAAGGGGGTGACAATGCAGTTCCTCCCTCCTGGGACATAACCAGAATTCCTGGTACAAGCCTGGCAGACCACTCTGCATATGTGTATACTCTCTCTATACATATACATACACTCTATATATACATAGATACACTATATACATCCACAGGACCAACATCAGCATCTTAAGATTCAAATGATCCCCGGGCTTCATTTTGCCTCCTACAGAAGAACTGAAATGCAGACGAGGAAATAACTTGTCTAAGACCACAAAACCAGAAAAGTGGGTGTCCCCCAGGCCCCACCCTTAAATGACCCCTTCTGCCTGAGTGCCGAGGAGACAGAGGTACCAACAGCTAGAGGAAGTGCAGGTCTGACTGTTTAAGGGAAGGGTTCAAGATGGGGATGCCAGGCATTGGGGGATACAAAGCAGTCCTGCAGCAATGATTGCCATTGATTCAGTATCCCTCCAGCTAGGAGTGTGGGGAGGGGCTTCCTCCCAACCTCCCCACTCAAGGTCAGAGGGCCATTTCTCTCTTCCTTTGATTCTAGGAACCATCAGGTCTACATTTTCTGTCCCCCAATGTTTCTTTCCCGTCTCCAAGAATCACAGGAAGAGCTCAAAGGGCAGAGGGTGGCAAGGATGACCAGACCATGAGAGGGTCTTCAACATGTCTTGCTAATCGTCGCCCTGGATAAGTGTGTCTGGGGCTCTTGAGGCACCAGAGGCAGGGTTTTCCATTTTCTCTCTGTGGCCCTAGGCATGTTTCTTCTCTCTTGACCTCGGGTTTTTGTTTTGTGTTTTTGTTTTTGTTTCCTTGAAAAAATGAAGTTAATGCCCTCGCTTCTCTACCTGCAGAGTACTGGTAAATTTTCATCAAATACCAGCTTTCAAAAAGGGAAAGGGGGAATTCTGGTTTGGCTGTGTTTGATTTTGGATTTTTGAGACAGGGTCTCACTATGCAGCTCTGACTGTCCTGGAACTCACTATGTAGACCAGGCTGGCCTCAAATTCACAGAGATCCATCTGTCTCTGCCTTCCTAGTGCTGGGATTAAAGGCACATGTCGGCATACCCACCAGGATTCTGGTCTGTGATGTTTGAAAATTTGCGTGGGAAGCTATGGTCCATGGCCAATTTGCCCTTATTTTGCTGAATGTAAAATTGAAAGCGATGGATTCAGTTTGTTCCACAAAGCCCTGGCTCTAGCATTCTACATTCACTGTCCTTGGGGACAGAGGGAGGAAGAGATGAAGCCATGATAAAAACAAACAACAGGAACTTCTGAGTGCTCCAAAGTTGTGGGTCTAGAATGATCATGGTCTTACAGTAGAAGGGAACGCAGCTCACAGCTTACTCTATGCCCATGAAGTCTCCAGCCCATGAAGGAGACATGGTGGGCAGAAGCTGGTTCTAAGTGGTGAGCCATAAGTGCTCTCTGGACCAGATCCAGGGATTCTGGGCTTGGGAAAGGGGGAGAAGGGAAAGGAGAGAAGAGAAATCAGTTTGCTGATATTGGTACACATCCCGTTGTGTTCTCCGAAATCGGAAGAGATAGGATCAAGGTTTGACAGCAATGAAAAATCCAAGCTCATAGGCCAGTGTCAGGACACTGGGGCCACCATAGATGCCTCCTGAGGGATCCAAAACAGTAAGGACACCCTATCCCTTCCATTCTAGCCATTGAAGTTTCTGTAGCCACTGGCTCTGCTGCAGGGGAATGAACAAAATGGCTTCGGAGACCAGAGTTAAGAGGAAGTACAGTCTCTGTCAGTGGAGGAAGATGATATTAGGGAGATGATGGTGGGGGACGGGAAAGGGCAAGAAGAGGGAGTTCCCTCTCCCACACCGGAGCTCATGCCTTAAATTAACTCTGTCCCACTGCTAATTATTAATAATAGCTATCATTTATTAAGTATGTACTATGTGTTAAGCTATTTACAAGCAATATTTCATCCGATCCTCCAAAGAGGTATGTATTATTAGCTCTATTTTACGGAGGAGGAAACTGAGGCCCAGGCAAGGAAGTTAAGCAACATGTCCAACCAAATTCTCATCCTGATTCAGACTCAGACCCAGACCTGATTCCAAGTCACCAGCTTTAAGCTCCAGAAAAGGGCTGGGCCTAGGACTCCTCTCTCTGTCCCCTCTGTGCAGAAAGGACCTTCCCCAAATACCAACTGAGGGCCCTTTGTCCAGTCGCTGAAGCACGTGACCCCTGTAGGATGAAGTTGTTTAAAGGCTCATCTTTACCTAGCTGTATGGCTTTAGAACAGTCAGCTCATTCCTTTAAGGGTCTCCTAGGACAGGGCTTCGGTTCTGGGAACCAAGGATGCACCATGGTTACTGAGTTGGAAGTCAGTACTTCTGGAACCGCCCAGAAGAGAGCCTGGGCGAGGATCACTCTGGGACATCTGCATCCTCGATACAGATTAAGGGTCAGGCCTCTGAACTCCACGAGATAATCTCAAATCCCAGAAAAGCAGTAGAGGTTTGCAGAGCCAGAGTGTGATAGTGCCAGCTAGGAACAGAGGCCTCTGACACAGGGGACTATCTGCCAGGGTTTTTACAGCTAGCTCCAGCAGGGGAAGAAGGATGAGGTAGGGGTATTTCTAAGCAAGAAGGAGCTTCAGGAGAGGAAGGCCTAGTGGAGCTTTGGCACCCTGCTCCAGATTCAAGTCTGTGACGCAGCAGGGCCGGTGTCTGAGTCTTGTGAGGTCAGAAAAAATGAAGACCAAGAAGACAAGGAAGGCCAGCGAGGGCAGCAGCCACCAATGGACAGCATCATCAGCTCCTCTTCCTTGGACTACCAGGCCTGAAGCAGCAGAGCCATCAAGGAAACTATAGAGCCTGGGGCTAGAGGCTCTTGGGTTCAGCTACATTTGGCCAACTGAGGACAGAGGTGTGACATGTGTCCCTGATCTTTTTCTAGGGATCCGTACCTTATGCATACACAGCACTTAATCTTCAAGAGGCCCCAGTGAGATAAGTCCACACCCCTCACTTCTCTGAAGAAAGTGAAGTATAGACTTACACGATCGATGTATTCGGAATCACATAGCCAGAACGTGACAGGGCTTGGAACTGAAAGGCAGCTCCTCCTCAAGTTTAACCACTAGTGTTCATCCCTCCCCAGACTTCAGAGCCTGAGATCTGGAGGGAGAAGCCCCTGGTCTCACACCTGGAGGGGGCTGGGATTGTATTTGGAAAACATCATGTCCTCCGGGGAAGGCAGCTCTAACCCGAGCTGTCCAGGGAGCATGGGCCAGGGTGAGCAGTCATGCAAAGCCAGAGATGGGGTGTCCTCACCCCTGCCTGCTCCCTTGAAGTGTCCAGTTACAGCCAGTTCCACGCTTCCCGGTCACGCCACATTTAGCGTTGCTGAGAGTGAGCTTGCGCGGGGATATAGAGAAGGGGTGGGGAGACTCTTAGAGGGGTGGGAGAGAACCTCTCCACCCTCAGACCTATCCACCTTCCAGCTACCACCCCCTTCCCAGTCTAATCCTATGTGAGACTCTGGGCAGGTCCCTTCCCTCTTTGTCACCATTAGCCGCTCTAGAGATGGCTAATTCATCAAAGATATGTCAACCGTTGACTGGGCCAAGCTCGAGCCAGTGAGGCCCACCCTCCCTTGCAGACTTCCCAAAACTGCACAGCTACTCCACTGTGGCTTGAGGGGTCTCGGGTAGATGGAACAAGTGCAAAACTCTGGCTACTCTTGCTGCTTGGCTCCCAGAACATCCCACTCAGCGTTGACTCCCATCAAATACAAAAGTGAGGAGGGAAGCCAGCCAAAGCTTACAAAGCTGACTTAGTTCAAGTTCTGATTCTGACAAGAATTGGTTGTGAGATTGGGAAAGTCACAGAATCCCCTGGGCCTCAATGCCCTCATCGGAAGATGGGATTTATAATGTGCCGTCCTTGCAGGCTTGTCCCAATAGAGCAGTGAGCTTGGGCATGATGCCTCATGCTTCAAAGGCCAGCCCTTGGGAGGCTGAGGTCAGAGGGTTGCCAATAAATAGTTCAGGGTCAGCCTGACTTACACAGTGAGTTAGGGGCCAGCATGGACTATATGGTGAGACCCTGTATTAATAAACAGCAGGGGTGCCAGGCAGTGGTGGTACATGCCTTTAATCCCAACACTTGGGAGGTAGAGGCAAGCAGATCTGTGAGTTCGAGGCCAGCTTGGTCTACATAGTGAGTTCCAGAACAGCCAGGGCTACACAGAGAAATTCTGTCTTGCAACGGGGGCTACAGATATCTCAGAAAAGGCATTGCCTATCATGCAGGAAACCCTACGTCTGAACACAAAACTGGGCACAAAAAGTGCATGTCTATAATCAGCACTAGGGTGGTGGAGAAAGGAGGAGCCTAAGTTCTTCTTCAGTGTATGAAAAACCATCCAAAGTGAGGCATAGCGGCCAGCACAAAGCTGTCCCTCAGCAAATAATGGCTGCTTCCAGAGATAAACTCGGGGGAGTAAGGTCAAAGGTTGTTGCCCTTTGCAGAGATGGAGGAAGGCAAAGAGTCAGGTTGGTAATGGAAGAGCCCAAGCAATAACACTACTAATAGCAAGAGCTGCCGTGGATCAAGGCCTGGGTTCTGCTTGCACTGTGTTCCATGCTTTCTACGCATGATTTCATTCCGCTCCCAGCGCCCCATGTGAGGTTCTTTTACTCGCCTTGCTTGTCGATGCTGCTGTGGACGTGCTGAGAGCTTTGCTGACACAGCCTAGGATGAAAGACCTCCCCTGGCACTGAGCTTCTGGGGTCAGAGTTGTTGAACAGTTCAGAAAGGGTCAGCCCTTAGATCTAAAGTCCGAGCCTCAACTTTTCATGGGCATGCGGAAGAGTTCAGAAAGAGGGCAGTGATGGGGGCTGGGGAGCAGCTGGGAGGCACTAGGTTCAATCCACACAGAACAGGAGGGGAGAGGAAAAGAGTGGGAATAAGGAAAAGGAAAAGAAAAATAAAGGACAGAAGTTGGCAAAAGTCACAGATGAAACAGTTTAAAGGGTGGAGATAAACACACCTTTAATCCCAGCACTCGGGGGGCAGAGGCAGGCAGAAATCTGTGAGTTCGAGGCCAGCCTGGTCTGCAAAGCAAGTTCCAGGACAACCAGGACTGTTTCATAGAGAAACTCTGTCTCAAAAAAACCAAAGGGGGAAAAAAATAAAACACTTATCAGATATCCCATGGGCTCTACCAGCAAGACCCCTAGGTCACCCAACAGGGCCAGCCTCTGTATCACCAGAATTACTGGCATATGAAGTCTAGGCATGACACACTCCCTAGATCCCCCTTATTCAGGGCCTACCCTGCCACTGATTAAGATCACCTGTCGTAGACATAGGAGATCTAACACCCAGGGCTCCCTGGGAACCAGGCGCTTGCTGACTCATTTGAACCAGCAAAGCTTGAGAATGGACAGGACCCCCTCCTCTAAGTATCCTATCTGGTTCATTTCTCTCTCATGATCCTCCTGCCTCATCCAGCATTTGCCTACCAGCATGTACAATGCACCACCATGGCTATCTGTCTGTCTGTCTGTCTATCTGTCTATCTATCTATCCATCCATCCATCTTTCTGTCAATCTCTTTCCTTCTCTCCCTATCTCCCTATCCAGATGGCTAGCTGCAAACAGGGTCCCAGCCTAGGGAAAGGGTGAGAATGGAGGTGGCGGGCCTGGGGCTGGCCAACCCTAGATGTTGGTCCTCATTCTCATTGTAGCCGGCTTTCTTCGAGGCCAGGACTGGGTGATGGTGTCGCTACTCCCTCCGCAGTCTGACGTCACACTGCCAGGCTCCACCCGACTGGAGGGCGAACCCCAAGGGGACCTCATGCAGGCTCCGGGCCTCCCAGGCTCCCCTGCCCCACAGAGCGTAAGTACCTGGTGTCTAGGCCTGGCATTAGGACAAGCCTGGTAGCTGAGCAGAGAGCAGATAGTCACTGCCCCACACAAGGGCCTCCAGAGTCTACCTTGCCCCTTACACCAACAAAGATGTTGACACTAGACCCAGAGGGGCTCTGAACCCACATGGATCTCTGTTCATCCCTTGGTGTTTCCCAGGGCAAGGTCTGGAGCCCCATCAGCTTTGGGGTGCCCCAGGTTTAGGAGAAGTATGCTTGTATCAGGTTGGGATCCCAAGAGCAGTGTATGTCCTTCCCATCATTTCGGGGTTCCCATGGGCTCAGCCAGAGACTCCATGATCTCAACACAGAATAGGGTCCTAGCAGGTCTCCTGGTCCAATCTCCATTTACAGGTTCTTTCTACTCTGTCTACCCAGAAGCATGCAAACTTCAGCTGCTCATCATTTGTGCCTGATGGCCCCCCAGAAAGAGCACCCTCACTGCCCCCCCACAGCCCAAGCATTGCCTCTCCAGGCCCAGAGCAAATCCCGGGCCACTGTACAGCTGGACCTGGCCCAGGCTCCTTCTGCCCCTCTCCTTCAGACAAGTATCCTGGCTTTGGCTTTGAGGAGGGCCCAGCAGGCAGCCCAGGGTGCTTCCTCAAGAGCAACCACATGCCTTTCCACCCCTACAAGAGGCACTTCCATGAGGACATCTTCCCTGAGGCACAGACGACCATGGCCCTTGATGGACACTCCTTTAAGACTCCGGGGGCACTGGAAGCCTTCGAGGAGATTCCCGTGGATGTGGGGGATGCCGAGGCCTTCCTGCCTGGCTTCCCGGCAGAGGCTTGGTGCAATGGACTCCCTTACCCCAGTCAGGAGCACAGCCAAGTTCTGGTGAGTACCAGTGGTCAAGTGCATCTTGCTTCCTTTCTCTTGGCCTAAAAAGAATTCTCAAAGCCAGTCATGGTGGCACATGCCTGTAACCCTAGTACTCAGGAAACTGAGGCAGGAAGAATGCCTGAAACGGAAGGCCAGGCAATCATATATGGAGACCCTGTCTCAAAATTGGAGCTCCACTGAAGCAGCAAGCCCAGAGGGTAGGGGCCTCCTGGCTCTATGCTGGTTCCCTGGACAGGGGGATGCTAGACTAGCAGGCATGGAGGGGACCAGTTGAGGAACACATCAGGGGATAGAAGCTGGCAACTTCCCAGAGGGTGCTGAGTCAGGATTCCAGAGGGCAATTTCTCTGTTTATTTAAGTGTCCAGAAAGCCTAGCCAGACCAACACTCCCCTATGCAAACGTGAGGAGAAAAAAGACATTCCAGAGAGAAAAGGTGCCGGCTAGAACGTCAGACCACAAACCCACCAAACCAGTGTGGGCTCAGGGATGTCACTAGAGTCTCTAGGACCCTTTCAGACCCTACTTTGATTTTTTTATTTTTATTTTTTATTTTTGTGGCGTGAGACAGAAAGTAGCTCCATTGCCCAAGGCTGGCCATGAGCTAGAGAGTCTCCTGCCCAGGGTCACTGGTGCTGGAATTGCAGGTGGGCTCCTGCAGCTACACTTTGGCCAGAGCAGGCTCTATATACTCACATAAGTGCCTCAGAAATACTTTAGAAGGTTAGCAAGCACTTCCACAGCCAGATCTGCAAGCCCTGTGACCTCGGGCAAGTCGTTTAGTCTCTCTGAGCCTCGTGGGAAAAGGAATGTTAAGGATACCTGTCTCATAGGAGTGTAGCTCTGGGAAGCAAAAGGGGGCTTGCTTCCTGCGCCCTGTCTCTGATCCCAAGGCAATAACTGAGTGGGATCAGCCTGGGCTCTGCCTCCTCCAGGGGTCCACCAGCCTTCTTCACCTCCTGCTTCCAAATGGGCCCATTCTAGCCCTTAGCCACTCCCAACAGGAAGGAAGATGGGGAAACAGCCGAACACCCATCAGGCGTGGCCTAGACAGGATCTTATTCTGTTTCTGGAACAGCGACAGCTTTTTCTCAAGCCTTTAGAATGTGGCAGCAGGCCGAACAAGTCACCCTACAAACCAGCGATTGTCCTCCACTGTCCACTCAATGAAGCTCCTGGTCATTCTGCCTTGTGCTTTCTTCCCAGGGCCCCATTTAATCTTCCCAACAGTGCTCTAGAGAGTCCCCACTATCTCCATCTCATGAATCAGGACATAGGGCTCTATGGTTGAGGCCTCATGCCTTGCCAGGATATCCCCTGGCACCATGGAGACAAGTTGTACCCAGGGGCCCACCGCTGCCTGGTCCACTCTCTGGGTGACTGTTGGCACACAGCTTCCCCTCTCTGGGATCAGCCCCACTATCTCTCAAATGAAGGGGTTGGAGACGATACCTGTGGCCCTTCCAGGCCCAAGATCCTGTGATTAGGGCAATCTCTGCATCAGCATCCCTGGGGCATACCCAGAAAGTGATCACAGTTAGCTTTCGCCCCTCTGGGCCCAAATGCTGGCTTCCCAAAGGCCCCCTGAGAATCCTGATAAGAGCAGTCTGATCCTGGCTTGTCTATCTGTCAGGACCAAGCTGCTCCCTCGCTGACTCTACTCCGGGCTCAGCTCTGAGGACCTAGTGCTAGGCCCTGAGGGCTCCACAGGGCCTCTCAGAGATCTCTGGTCCCACTCAAGTCTGTGTAACCACTGACCAGTCTCCACCTTTTCTCTGGCAGCCTAGCCTGTGCCCAACACCTGCAGTGGTGAGATGTGGGGGACACTGTCCATCCCGGCCTAGCCCACCACTGACTTGCTGGTTTCCCTCAGGAAAACTCCTATCCATCTCTGTTCTCTGATCCTTCCCCAAGAGTCAGCTTTCAGAGATGCAGAGAAAGGATTCCTTTAGTGTGAGGTTCAAGACAAGAGAAAGGAGAGGGAAAAAAATCTTTTTTTTTTTCCAGCAGAGGCCAGAAGTTAAGGTCAAACCCCCAGCTCTGGACAGCGGGCCTGGCATGTACTGCTACCAGCCTCCTCTGCAGCATATGTACTGCACTTCCCAGCCTGCCTTCCACCAGGTAGGTGTGGAGCAGTGGGTACCCTTCCTGGAGACCTCGGGAGTTGTGTGGGTGCTGCTGGGGGGGGTTCCTGTGTGTGATGTGTATTCATATGTACGTGTGTATATGTGTGTGGACAGGTGAGGATGTCAGGGCCCTGAACTTCAGCAGGGCTACCCCAGGTGAAGAATGGTGGCTAATGGAAAGGAAAACAATTGACCTTTTGTGGGGGCAGGAGGGGGGAGTTCAAGATAGGGTTTCTCTGTACAGCCCTGGCTGTCCTGGAACTCACTCTGTAGACCAGGCTGGCCTCAA
>LOJH01000276.1:0-10738 GCA_001685095.1 Ellobius talpinus | reverse complement strand
ATACCACACAATCGTACAGACAAGCAGTTATAGAAAGATGTAATCTCATTTTTAAAAAATGCTTCATAAACAGAAAGGGATAACAAAGACCCCTACAGATAGATTTCACAGTGCTTTACTAACTTTAAAATTTTAAATGCTAAAGATAAGGGAACAACAGCTGCAGAAAGACATTGGATACTAGAAAAAAAACCTGCTGAACTAAATCAGTCTGCATACTTTAAAGATGCATTGACCTCAGAATGGAAACCACGGTATGTGTTACACTGGGGAAGAGGTTTTGCTTTTGTTTCCACAGAAGAAGAAAAGCTATGGATACCATCAAAATTGATAAAGATTTGATTCGAACATGAGACCCCGTGATGAGGAGAGGCAATAGTCCATCAAACAGCATGCCAATTCAACCTGGCAACAAGGAAAAGTCTCAAAGTTAAGGTTGGGGCAGAGTTTTATTTTGTCTGAAGACCTTTGGACAAATGAAGCATCTGAAGAAGGGAGAATCATCCAGAAAAAAAAATGTTCCAGAAAAGGAGTAAGTTGACCTAACCATATAACCACTTCTAGCAGTCTAAAATTTCATAAATCTTTCAAAATGTTTGTTTCTGCTGTTCTCTATAGACATGCTAGGCAGATGGTCTTTATATAGTTCCAATGTGATTAAAAACTAAAGCTGGCTTTGGAGTTGGAATACCTTCTCTAAACCCAAGCATGTTTGTTAGAAGAAAATCCAAAGTCTCTGTCTCATGTCAGAAAAGACACCTGGTAGGGGCCAAAAGAAAACCAAAATCTAGGGACTAATATATTGCCATTAAACTCACATCCCTTGGATTTATTTTGACTCTGACTATTTAATAGTTTTCTTAAGGTATAAATAGTATCTCAAAATTTATTATATACATATACATAAATACATATGTATACACACACACAGAGAAAAATATAAACTTTCTATTGTGATAGTAATGGTCATATAGACTTCATGTAGATTCCTGTATATGATTTCAGGCTTGGAGTCTGAAGCAGGTATTTAGGAATTAAGCCTATGTATCTTGGGTGTATTTAATAGATTATGGTCCTTTAACCTCTCCGAGACTTGCTACACGTGACATTTAAAATGTTTAGGCTTTCCACAGTGAATGATGAATATTTCTAATAGTGACCTTTGAAGTCTCCAAAAGATGATGGGAACCCACAATGATGATTCTACTTGGATTGTGGTAATGCCACTGAGCTGACAAACACCATCCAATGATAAGCTTTGGACTACAAACTGTGCAGGACAATTTCAAGGAAGGTAACTAAGATAGCCCAGCCTCATGGATTACTCCATCCAGGAGTTCAGATAGTTTTGCATTGCTCCATCACACCAAGCCTAGACAACAGCTAGATTTCCCCGGGGACTTGACCATTATCTCAATATTTTCAGGGTCCCCTAAAGATGCCAGTGCCCCATGTCAGGAGGAAACAGTCTAGAAAACACAACATCCACATTCCCAAGAGGTAGGGTAGATAGTTTCTGATCACTCAGTGGAGTGTGGATGTTTGTCATTGTTTTGGGTGGGGGGGTCAATTGCAAGTTGTTACTGGTCATGGTCAAAATACTATTCAAAGGAGGTTAGATTCAGGGATTGCTTTCTAAAAAGAAAAAAAGAGTATAGGCATGAGAGAGGAAAAGGGTAGGTTATTGAATCTACTTTAATCCCAAAAGCAACTATTAATCTCCCAAAATTTTACATTGGTATGGATTTTTGTATATTGATACAAATTTAAGGTTGTTTTTGTTATACTGTACACATTTCTTTTTTTGTTTTGCTTTTTTGTTTTTTTGGGGGGGTTGGTTTTGTTTTTTATGTTTGTTTGTCAATACAGGGTCTTCCAGTAGCTATGGAACCAGTCCTGGAACATGCTCTATGACCAGGCTGGCCTCAAACTCACATTCACCTGCCTCTGCGTCCCGAATGCTGGGATTAAAGGTGTGTGCCACCACCACACAGCCTATTTTTGTTTAAGATAGTGTACCTATACAGCTTGTTTAAATATGTAATGTATTGTTACTGGTCACGGTCAAGAAAATACTATTCAAAGGAGGTTAGACTCAGGGATCTCTTTCTAAAAAGAAAAAGGGGGTAGAGGAATGATAGGGGAAAGGGTAGATTATTGAATCTTCTTTAATACCAAAAGCAACTATTAATCTCAAAAATTTTACATTGGTATGGAGTTTTGTATAGTGATACAAATTTAGTTATTTTTGCCATGTTACATATATGTTGAAAGTCCTTGAAAGTTATTTAAGATAATAAAGAGACACAGGTTAATAGTCACCCAGGCCAGGCAGTGGTGGCACATGCCCTTAATCCCAGCACTTAGGAGGCAGAGGCAGGCAAATCTGTGAGTTCAAGGCCAGCCTGGTCATAGAGCTAGTTCCAGGACAGCCAGAGTTGTTACACAGAGAAACCCTGTCTTGAAAAACAAAACAAAAAACAAAAATAGTCACCCATAACTATCAAACTTGTAGTCATGTTAGGTACGTTCTTAAGGTCATACAGATATATATTTTAGATAGATAGGTATCTTCAAACACTTGAAAGACCTACAGAATATGGCATTTAAGATGTTTAATATCCTAAGACTTTTTTTGACATGAGACATGTCTGCTCTTGGAGGTACTGATCTACTTCGAAAAAGGATCATGGGCATTGAAGAACCTCCATATGGAGTTTGCTTTCTTTATGGCACAAGCTAGCCATTTGGGCAAGAAACTGCCCTTGCCTCGACTGCTGACAGTATGCTGTTCAAACTGACAAACAGGACACAAGGTAAAGCCACTGCCAAACTTTGCTAAGACAGGGTGGGACAAATTTTTTAAAATTTCCTGTTTCACAGAAATGTCTAGGCCTCTAGGCCAAAATTGGATTCCCCAACATTGCCAAGGAACCTAGAGTGACTGTTCAGGCAGCCAGATGTTTCAGTCATTTCTCTTAATTTTGGAAGTAGCTTGCTCTGCACTTCCTGTTTACTTGGTTATTTGATGGGGTTGAAGACTAGATAGCTACAGTTCTCCTTAATCGTAGTTGAAAGTAAATTAGGTATGAAACTTTGCACTCTTGGAGAGGACAGCTGATGGAGCATTTTCTCTAATTTGCTAAATACAAATAGACTGGACATTGTGAATGTGTTTCTTACTTGGTAATTGTTATTGTTGTATATAGTTTCATTTTGTTAAGGTTAATACCTTTCCTTTCTATTTGGACAATACCTGACAATTATTCTTATTGTATATAACTTTACTATGTTAGAATTAGAACCTTTCCTTTTTAATTAGACAAAAGGGGGCAAATGTTATGGGAATTTTGTCTGTGTTGTGGTCTGATGTCCAATGGAATAGAGCATTTGGATCAAGAGGCAGCACTCACACTCAACTGACTGTGGTGGATCATGGGGTTCCCTGGCAGACTCAAGACAAGAGAAAGAAAGGCCCTGGGAAAAGGATGAGGTAGGTCTGAGGGGTTGTGTGACCCTTTTGTGCTGGGAAGTGGACAGTGGTCCAGGTCATTTCTGCTCAGTCTTCCTCAGGATACTTCATCTTCCTCAGAAGCAGCTGTAACTCCTGAACTTTATGAATTGATCTGCCTTTCACATCACACCCCTATTTCTCCAATATACCTGATACAGCTTGTCTCTGAGTCTTTGCTTGGGCTGTTCACTCTATCCTAATGCTCTCTTTCCCTCTCCCCCTCCTGTCTCCATCTCTCTGCATATCTTCCTATCAGAGGCATCCTGACTTTACATGCACTGATCCAAAGATGCTTCCTTCAGTAACTCTCCTGAGAAATCTCCAAGAATGAAGACCAATTCTCCTGCTCCCTGCATGCCCCGCAGCATGTCATGTTCAACAATATCTACTCAGTTATATATATTTGTATATCCCAAAGTTCTGGGCTGGCGAGATGGCTTTGGTCTGTAAGAACACTTGCACCTAAGCATAAGAACCTGCATTCAGACACCCAACACTTTTATAAAATGTCAAGGATGGTAGTGTAGCGTGCATCTGTAATCCCAGAGCAACGAGACTGGGGCGGAAACAGGCAGATCCCTAGAGCTTGCCCAGTGGCCTAGCCAAATGGTGACCTGCAGGTTTGATGAGAGGTCTGATCTAGACAAATAAGGTGACAAGTGGCTGAGGAAGTGCTAACTTCTGTCCTCTACAGACACGCACCCCTCCTACACATGAACATATATACATATACATATAGAATTCCCAGGGTTCGGTAGAGATCCTAGCTATCAGAGCCCACAGAGCCAGCAGGAGCCAGGCATTCTGGCCTCCCAGGGCTGGGGTTCCTCAGCCAGGAGGGTGGGCTGACATTATATGTAGAAAAGAGGACCTGAAACATCAGGGCATGAATCCCAAGCCAGGCCCCGCCTTCTTCAGTTTTTCAATTTTCTCCACTAGAGGCTAAAGTATTACACACAGGACCGGCCAGGCTAAGGGTGTTGCCAGGCAGATGAGGGTAGGGACATGGCCCTAGGCCTGGTCAAAGTCCTGCCCTTCTCTGATGTAGGCTGAAAGCACACTTAAGAGTGGCCTCTGGGGGTCAGGGGAAGTGGGAAACAAAACCACCTCCCTGTGTCTTTTCCTTCCCCATCCTGAGTTGATGGTTGTTCACTTGGCCAAGTAATTTCCTTTATGCCAAAGCTTCCCAGAGCTTGGGTCTCCATCATAGGAGGAATCCTAGCTTGTGCCATGTCCTAAATGCTGACTTAGATGTTGAGAATCTGAGGCCAGGAAAAACCACTGGCCAGAGGGCACTGGGAAGTGGAAGGTTTATCCTCTTGATATGAAGAGAGGGTTGATTATGAAGCATTCCCCGAGGGCTCATGTCAAAAACTTAGTCTCCAGTTAGTGGCAATATTGAGATGATCACAAGGACCTGGATGGGGAGATGGAGCCAATCTTTGCAAAGTGTATCTTGTTCTTAGCACCTTCCTCTCACTCGCTCGCTCGCTCTCTGCTTCTGTCACCGGGTGAACAGTTCTGTCCCAGGATCCCTTCTTTATCATGATGCTCTGCCTCACCACAGACCCATAGTGATGGAGCCATGTGCCATGAACTGAAAGCTCTGAACTGAAGTAAATCTTGCCTTTTTAAAGTTGATTTGCTACGTACTTTTGTCATGATAAAGAGTGACTAACACCAACGCCCCCCATCCCTGCCTTTCCCTACAGACACACAGGCTGACCCATACCCAAGAACAGAAAAGGAGGTTTATTAAAAACTATATACAGGTTGTCCAGGTCCTACCACAGGCTGAAATCAGAACCCGTCCCTCTCACACCTGGGGCATTGTCTTGGCCACTGCTGGAGGAAGCCGGGGCTGAGACCAGGGTACCCACTGTGGATCTTCGTCAGTGTACTGATGACTATAAATAGCCTAGAGGTGGTGGGCAGGGGACAGGGAATGGTTCCCTAACCTGATCTAGTCACAGCCTCAAGAAGAGAACACTATCTTGAAACTCAGGCCCAGTGGACCAAGCAGTGTCCAGAAGTCCTCTGCTTCCAGGAGGCCTTCCTGAACATAGGGGCCAACAGCCTCCCCGACTGCCCTATGTGACAGGCCCCATGAGCTTCAGAGGCTTGGCCGAGGGGTGCTGGGCACCCTTCCTCTCAAAACTGACTCGGGGTCCAGAGCCGAGGGAGCCATCCCCAAGTTGAGATGATGTTGGAGAGCTCCCAGGATGGGGTCTAGGCCAGAGCCTCACAGGAAGGGGCAGCATGGGGGTCAGGGTGTCCCACTGTAGGAATAGTCTGCCTTATTGTGCATCACCAGCCGGTCATCCACGAAGTAGAAGCTGTCAGACTGTGTCTCATATGGGTGACGAATCATTTCGCTGACTGCAAGAGAGGCCCAGCCAGGGCAAAAGGTCAGGAACCTGCGCCATGCTACTATAAGGACTTCAGGACCAGGATTGGGGAAGGCAGGGACAGGTGAACCACTTCAGAGGGTTTCTCAGTCTCTCTGAGCCTGTTTCCCTCCTGGTGGTGTGGGAGTGGTACCCAGGATGGCGGAGAGGGGGTCAGCTGTACAGGTACCACCCTCCCATCCCGCCCCCACCCCCACTCCCACTCACTTAGCTCCTCAGAGAGAGGTGGGAAGTCATAGATGTGTTCACAGGTATTCTTGCTGCTGGGGATGCAGAAGCCGAAGTGGAAGTCAAAGCTTTTGAGAAGCTGGTTGCGGAAGTAGTGCCTTTCAATCATGCGGAAGTTGTTGACCGGCTTGTCTCCCACCGTGAACTCCACCCTGAGTTAAGAGAAGCGGGCAGGGCTGAGAGCAGCCTCCATGCCAGCCAGCCATGGGACCAGGCTCCAGGCAGACCACCAGTGAGAGGCTCTGGAAGGGCTGTTCCCACCCTCACACTCGCCCCCAGCCCTCATCCCAGCCCAGTGACTCACGTGGCTCCCACCTGCCTTAGGCGGAGGAAGGCAGGTGTGAACTGGTAGCGAACAAAGCGCCCTGCATTGGGGTCCAGGTCCCGCCGGTTGATGGGCAACCGTTCTGCAATGTACCCCAGCTGGGCTCAGTGGGCTTCAGGCTGGGGCCCTTGCCTCCTCCACCCTCCCCCACGGGCCTCTGTGTGAACTTTTCCAAACTCTCCAGAACATTTTGGTACACTTTTGTTGAATGGTGGCACCTAGAGGGCTCTCCCGGTCAACAAGTCACCAATTTTCAGAGGCTCCCAGAGTCACAGAATGTGCATAGGATTATGCGAGGTCTTTGGGATGGCAGTTTCCAGGGATGCCAGCAGGGGGCAGGACGGCCTGTATGAAAGGGGACTATGCTCCCAAGATGTCCACCCTGAGACAGTGGCAAAAAAAGAAGATGCCTATCTGCCTACAGACACCTGAGTATGTTGGGGTCTAAGCCTGGATTCTGCTCTGACCCTCTTGTGGCTTACGGAACCTAGGGAGCCCACTCCACTGTTTTGCCCACATCTTCCTGCCAATGACCCATCTAGCCCACTAACCTGAGACAGGGGGCTTCTTGATTTCAAAGAGGACTGTGCCTGAGTCCATGTCTCGGATCTTGAACCTGACGAAGTCAATCTTGTAGATATTTTCCTCAGGGGAGCACAGGTAGTCTAGGGGAGACAGGTAGCTGAGCAAACAAGGACCCCAAACATCCACTGTCGATTCAGTTTCGGTGGGACCCTCGTTCTGATCCCTCTGGCCACTGTCCTCCAGAAAGAAAACCATGACCCTGTCTGGGAGAAGTCCCCACCCTGCAGGGGACAGAATTCTGTTATGAGGACAAAGCCAGGGATTAACAGCCCCATCCTAGTGGCCTCACAGGATCAGGCAAAGGAGATCACCTCCACCATATGGTCCCTCCCACCCTCTATTTGGGGGACCCTTATTTCAACCTCCACTCTGCCAAACTGGCATGCATCCTTTGAACAACTAGGCCTCCTGTCTAGTGGAAGCTTCCAGCATGGGGGGGACCTCACTCCAAAGGGAGCATGCAGCTCTGTTCTTCAGGGAAGGCTGTTACAGTTCTTCCTTGAAGTGCGCCCCACCCACCACAACACACCCGTGGCATGACATATAGATGCATCAGGCAAGGCTGATCTTGAGGGGACTTCCCCTTGCATGGGTTGTTTTGGGGGCAAGTTGGTACCCCTTCCCTGTTCTCTTGCCCAGGCCCCTCCTCCCTCTGTAAGCAGCTTATAGGAGCCCAGGTCCCTTAAGCAGCTTATGGGAGCTCTGCTGACTCAGGCTGGAGCCCAGGCTACTGGGGGAGAAGAGGCCAACTTTGCTCAACAGATCCTCTGCTGATCTCCCAATGGGAGGAAGTCTTAGCAAACAGAGGGAACCCTTAGAGGTCATCTTTCCAGTCTTGGCCCCAAGCCACCCTCAGGGATAAAGTGCTCATTCTCTGGTTCTCAGATGAGCACAGGCCAAGCCAGAGAAGAGTATGGTGTGGCAGGGTATGGATGAGGCAAGGAGTCCTGGGCTCAGGGGGAATCAGGAGAGCTAAGCATCGCCTAGGGAGTTCACGGTCTGACCCTAACTACTGTTTTGTTGTTGCTGATTTTATGGCAGGGTCTCATGTAGTCTAGGCTAACCTCAAACCTACTATGTGGCAGATGCTGGCCATGAACTCCTGCTCTTCTTACTTCATGCAACTTACTGTTCTTACAGCAGCAACTGCAAGTCCTAGAGGAGGCCCTGGCAAGAAATAAGAAGGGGCAGAAAAAGACCAGGGAGGCTCTGGGTGCTGCCAGCCTTCAAAGTACCACATCCTCCCCACTGACCCACAGAGGCCCGGAAGTCACCCTCTAGGCCCCTGGGCCACCTCCTATTCCTCTGTGGTTAGAAGAGGAAGTGAATACGAAGTCATTCTCTCTTCCCTGGGTCTTCTCCTCCCCAAGCCTGGGGCAGCCCCCTCCAGGAAGCCCTCCTAACAGCCCTCTAGCACCTTGGAGCCTGGCAGAAACGATATAAAATTTTAGAGCGTCCTGAGCCCTGCCTGACCTGTCTACCCTAGCTCAGTAAGGTCTTACACAAAGTTATAGAAAGACGCTGCGGGGCAAAGGGATGAGGGGGCAGACTGGAAGCAGGATCCCACCACTTGCCCAAGTCCCAGGAAAAGCCTCCCTTCTTACCCTGTGCCTAGCTCGGGAGCCTCTCCTCTCACTGGGAACAGCTCACACCCAGACCTCAGTCTCTTACACTGCAAACTCAATCAGTTAGCTCCTCTGCCCTTTCAAAGAGTGAGGGTCAGTGGCTGCCTAGGGCTCAGGATGCCACAGCCACTCCTTCCCCTCTGCCAATAATGAGGCCTAGGACCCAAGGTCTGGCCAGAGTAATGGCTCAGAACCCAATTGCTCTCTTGCTGTGGCCACAAATAGCGTCCTAAACCAGATTCAGGGCCTGATAATCCAGGAAGAACAAACTCCAGACCTCTGTGATTATGGTCAGAAGACAGCAGGGAAGGCGGAGAGGCCTGGAACCGTGTTTCCAAGTCCCAGAAAGAAAAGGGCTTTCACAAGGCCCCTGCCCTTTCTCACCCTCTACAGGCTATGACTTCCCTCCAGACTAGGAGACTCGTGCATGCTGTGACTTCACCTGGAGGCTTCCTTAGCTGTAAAATGAGCCCTCAATTATCCAGGAGTGAGGCAGGTGATCCTGCCCTCCACCCAGAGGGCTATGGGTGTACCAGCAGATGTTACAAAATGCAGCCCACTGGCTTCAACACCAGCCTGGTCCAGGCCCCTCCCTCCACTGATGCCTGCTTGGCCAAGGGAGCAAAGCTCTGGAGGTCTAGCCAAGAATGCTGTTGCCTAGCTCTGAACGGAGGAGGGAGGCCCCTAGGGACCCAGATGCACAAGCTCAGGCCTGCCATCCTGGTCCCCTCCACAGCTGTCTGGGAAACCTCAGCTCTGTTGCTCCTGCAGCTCCAGGGTTTAGGTCTGCTCTAGCACCCGGGCCCATCCCACAGAAAGGGACTGCAGACTCACAAAGGGAACCAGGGCAGGTTGCTGGTGACCCACCCAATCCAAGGCAGTCTGCTGTTCTCTCCAAGGCTCAGCCAGCCTTCTGCCAGAAGACTCTCTAGTCCTTGTTCACCATCTGTAGTGACACCTGCCTCTGCCCCAATGCTCACTTGCCTGCCTGCGGGCAGCTGCTCTGAACCTGTGTGGCCTCCAGTACTGCTGATAAAGAGCCCTATTGACATAGCATGCACAGCATACAAGTATTGTCCAACTTCACAATAACCTTGAGGGAGGTAACATTGTTCCCATTTTACAAATGAAAAATCGCGCTCCTGGAAGTGAAATTATATTCCCAAGGTCACACAACCAATTAGGAGGCGAAACTGGGACTCTAATCCAGGCAGCACAGCCTGGAAACAGCTCCAGGAGAAACTAGACTTCCCTTGATGAGAGAGCCCTGGTTAATAAAACAAAAAACAAGCACCAGCCACTACGGGTTTGGGGCTCACACACTTGCTTCCATGACACAGCCCACAGTCAACATACTGAAGCACCCTGATCAGTAATGTTCCTGGAAAGAGTATTGCCCTAACCCTAATCGGGGAAACAGGGTGAGAGTAATAGCCAGGGAGCCAGAGGGTCTTCCTCGCTTCCACCTAGCAGGGTGGGTGCTGAAGATGGATTGCAAGTCAGGCACACTCCTCTGTGTGACCAGCCTCAAAGGGTCCCGAAGACTCCATAGGGGAAAGGGTTACAGTTGCAGCTGCTGCCCCACCTCAGGCACCATGGGAAAGGGGTGGGCCCCTTGAAAAGGAAGGAGTGAGGAGGGGCGCAGCAAGAGACCAAGGAAAAGAATATAGAAATTTCAGGCTTGGAGGCAGTGGGAGAGTAAGGTGACACAGAGGAGGGGCACTGCGTGGGGGAGGGGTGAGAGCGGGGGCCAGACTCTGAGCCTCGTGGGTCCCCTCCCGCGCTCTCCCTCCAGCCCGCGGGTGGCGCTCCCTTGCTGGTGCTCACCGCCTGTAATCCGCTGCAGCCCCAGCACGTCGTCAGGCCCGATGGTCTGTTTGCCCTGCAGCGGCCCCAGCCTGGGCCCCGGGCCTGGATCTGGCTCCGACTCGGACCCGGACTCGGATTCCACCCGAGGCTCCCGCGTAGGTTCCACACTCCGGTTCGAAGCTCCAGGAGTGGGCTCCGCCCCCGGCCCGGTCCCGCCACCGCCCTTCTTCACCTTCATGGCCTC
>LOJH01000275.1:54005-69451 GCA_001685095.1 Ellobius talpinus | reverse complement strand
TATTAACCAATGAAAGTAACACATAGACAGATGACCCTCCTCCATCAATATTTTTTAGAAAAAACAAAACAAACAAAAAAACAAAAACGAAAACCCCTCAAGAACATCCCATTTGTCTCAACACATCATCCTGGAATTGGGGAACCATTTGTGCTTTTTTAAAGACTCCATTTTAACTTTTTAGGATCATAGAGATAGATAGACACAGTCATGGATTTTGCTAGATACAAGGCCTTGGCAGCGCACTGCTGAAAGGCTTCTGAAGGCAGAGTTTTCTATGAGTTTATCTGAGTATCATGCATAGGATCCCAGGAAGAGAGGGTCAGCTCAGTTCACCACTCTGAGAACTGCAGTGGTTTCATTTTGCCAGTCCTCTCAAAGACCTAAAAATAAGGTGGTACATTGTGGAGTTTAAAGTGTTGTCTTACTACATTGGCGAATTTCAGTTTTTGAAAATTGATCTATCTCTTTGGAAGAAGTCACAGGAGGCCAGCGTATGGTAGATCCTGAATGGTCACACCCACATTACTGGAAAAAAAAACAAAACAAAAAAACAAAGAAATAAACAAAACCACCTACCAGTCTTTTAAGTTTATTATGCTGGTATTGGGAAAAAATTTACGGTTTAAAAATTTTCAATGCACATTATACAATGAAAAGTAGACTTTAATGAAAGCCTGGGAAAATATGGGACTAATGAGAAGCTTGTTTAAAGTCTAGAGCCACTGTTGGTAGGTGCTAATACAGAAGGGAGGATACCACATATCGTACATGTCATGGGGGCCAAATTTTGTAGGGTTAAAGACACTGGATATTTAAATCAGAGAAAAATGACAAGGTTGGTTGTAAAATTTTTTTGTACTCATTCCAATGAGCTTGACAAATTTATTTTAATTGCATTTACTGTGTATTTTTGGTGCTGAAGCCTGAATTCATATCCTGTACTCTACCACGATAATGGTTACTCTGTCAATCTAACTGACCTGAGAAGTGTCTAGATCAGTAAAGCACACATCTAGCTGTGTCTCTGAGCTTATGTACAGAAAGGACCGAGGGAAGACCTCTGAATGTGCTTGCCATCATCCCATAGGCTAAGTGGCCTGAAGGGTCCAAAAGTGTGGTTCTCAACCTGTGGGTCACAACCCCCTTGGTAAACCTGTTTCTAAAAGTATGATTTTTAATAGCAGCAAAATTATGTAGTAACAAAAATATTTTTATGATTGGGGGTTAGCACAACATGAGGAACTGTATGAAAGGGTCGCAGCAGCAGGAAGGCTGAGAAGCACTGCTCTCAAAGAGGAAAGAGAACATCTTGCTGCTGCCAGGGGTACACTCTGCTTCCTGCTAACACCACAGAAGCTGCTTTGCCATGCCCTCCAGTCATGATGGACTGAAGCCTTCAAACCCACGAGGAAAAGTAAATCCTCTTCCTAGAAGCGGCTTTCCTCCAGGATTTTACCCCAGCAATAAGAAATGGACATAAATATCCTGAGCAATTTAAATAACCAGCCAGTTAAGAATAGTTGCTATTTGAAATGGTAAAGTCTTTCATAATTAAAAAAATATAGTCATGATCTCTATGTCAAACACTGGGTCAAATTCTGGGGTAAAATGTTAGCAAAAGTAGTCCTGAGATGTAATATGTCTGGATGTTTTTTATTTGATTTAGGGGAAAAAACTACCACAAATTGGAGATGAAATATTAAAAGTCCATCTTCATGGCAAATGTTAGGATAATACTCAGATTCACAGTGTTCTTTATCTCTATTTTTATTCTTGACCTCTTGCAAAGCCTCAGCCATGTCCTTATGAAGAGGACACACTTTCCACAAGGGAGTTCCAAGAGTAAGTTTCCTTAGGGTAGTATCTAACAGTTGTCTGGTCATTTCATCACAAGAATTTTGATTGATGTCTAAACTAAAAACTTTGAGAAAGACCCAAGCATAGGCAAAAAAAAAAATGAGTCAGGTTGTGGAGCTGGAGGCTCCACGCATCTTAGCTGTCTAAGACCAGTTTTAGATCAGTTGCAATCTCATCCATCAAGCCTTCTTGATTTTTTTTTGGACTTGGGCTAATTTTTGCTATTTCTTTTACATAATCCACTCTTCTCTCCTGCTAGTATGTATTAGATTTCTTATATTATCGGCATGCCTAGGCTTGGTAGCTTAGCCTCTTGAGGGTAGGACCCTCACTGATAAACACCTTGTGTTTTCCAAAGGTCCCTATAGTGCGTTGAGCATAAATGAAGCACTCAGAGTAATATTCATGACTAAGTTGGTAAACATGACCATGAAGAAGTTTTGGATTTCCTAAATGGGTTCATTACAGCTCCCCCAGGACAGAACAGAACCTCATGGTGCTGTCAAGGAAGCAGATCAGAGAAGACTGATTGAACACAGAGCAGGGATGTGGGCTTTTGCCAAGATCAGCTCAAAGTCCAAAGAAACACACATAAACTGGAGGGTAGCTTTTAAAACCATTGCCCATGCAACTGCTTATTTTGTCTTTCATTAAAATGCTCCCCAAGTCAAAATGTTTACTTGGGCTAAGTAATATATTTTTCTATGAACATTTTTAATGTTTTCCCCCCTCCCCAAAAATCAAAGCAGGAAGCTCATTTATTAATATCCCCACTTCATACGCTAGATAGGATGCTCAAGTCAAGTAGGTAAATGACCCGAGCACTCCTCCCCTCATGGTTGGGCCTCCTCATAAAGTGAGCGCCAGAAACAATGCTCTTGGTCTATTCTTCCTAGCAGTGTGCCTGGCATCAGAAATAAAAACCTAACTTGCAATAGCACCTATCATTTGCCAGAATCCTGTTTCGGTGCACTTAAGGTCTCTTACAAGCTGGGTAATTATCACTAATCAAGCAACATGAAAAACATGGTTGTATTTTACAGGCTTATTATGTTGGGATATTATAGGTGGCCAGGGTGCATCATCTAGCTTGAGTTTGGCAATGCGTTTGATAATGTTCTATGAAGTCTCTTCATTAAATCTGATTTGGCTTCTGTGGTCATGTTGTGGTTTTAGAGAGAAACAAAATTAACGAGATATGGAAATGAAGGAGGAAGTAGTCACTGAGTTCTTTAGGACCACGTTTATTTGTTCACTTAAAAAAAACCAACCAACTTCAATTTGATTTATTCCCACAAAACACTGATCTTTAAAATCCAAATTCCTTTTAATTCAAGTCTCCGCATTTGGTGTCCCTGTCCTGAAGGAACGCAAGTGGAAGGTATATTATTAAGTCGGTCATGGGGTCTTCATTGCTGCACAGACGGGGAGCCTCGAAAATACTGAGAAAATTGTGTGGGCTCCCTACGGCCAACTGACACCTACATCCTTTCCTAGACATAGATGTCCTAAGGGGTGAGAGCACATCTACAGTTCACAAATTGTACACCAAATTCACAAATACTACAGAAACACGAATCCCTTTTGAGACCACGATCGTGAAGCTGTGTATATGCATTAACAATGACACAGAGCTGACTTCATACTGGGTATGTTTATTTATAGAGCCGAGGAAGACAGCCTCTACTAAGATCCAGAAAATGTATTCATAAAAACAAGCATTTAAAACAAACTTCTTCATGACACTTGCAATTGAGCGCAAGTTCTTCGTAGTTCTCATTTGTAACAGAGTCAAGAATTTCCGTGGTTCTAAAGTATGAAAACAATAGAATCAAAATGTATTGTATTTCAAGGCCTTCCCATGGCTGTGTCTTAAGCTCTAGCCTTCATAGAGACCATGTGAAAGCAAGCAGAGCAAAATGGAAAAAGGAAGCATTTGTGCCTGGGGTTGAAATCCAGTTTTGTCCAGCAAGGATCTGTCCTTCTCTCTAGTACATTCAGTATGGATTGCAGTGAGCTCTGTTGCTCAGCCACAGAGAAAGGCATTCTACACAGTGGCCCCCAAAGGCTCAACTGTTTAAAGCTTGGTTTCTTCCCTGATGGTGGTGCTGCGAGAGTTACTGGATCCAAGGATTTTAACTTCATCAATGGGTTAAAGCAGGAGTCTACAGCTGGATAGGCTGCCAGGAGGGAGGGACAGACTAGAAGCAGGTGAGCAGAGGGTATGCTGTCTCTTGGCTTCCTGACAGCCAATACTGAGCGGTTTCCCTGTGCCTTGCCCTCGTGCTATGCTTCTGCCTGCCACAGGCCCGAGAGCAGTGGAACCAGCTGACCATGGCTTCTCAGGCCATAGACAAAAGCCTTTCCTCTGAAGTGATGCCAGGCCTTTGTCACAGCAGTGCAGTGACTAATGCATTGGGCTTGATTCCTAAAGGAAAGGACTGGGTGCTTACAGCTTTCAAAAGAGCACTGAATACAAACTCATCTCTAATTCAAAGTTTTTCAGACAAGGTTCCATCACATATTCCAAGGTGTTCGAGCCCTTCTGTGATGTGCACATTGGAGTTGTGATCCTCCTGCCTAAGCCTCCAGAGGACTAGGATTAGAGGGTTGACACCACACTTGGCACAGGAAAAGGTTTTAGCAAACATGTTGCCTTCACATCTAACATGGTAATTGCTTCGATCTCATAAAAGGTGCCTTTTATAAGACCTAAAAATTTTAAGAAAGGTGAGATAAGAGATTCAAAAAGTTTTATAATACATAGGAGATGAAATCTTATACTAAATAATGTGACTCATATAATTATTCAATATTGGGTCAGAAACATGACTTTGTAAAAACTGTAATGAAATTCACTACTGAATATTCATTTACTTCAACACTGACATTTTTATGATTAGTTTTATTAACAAGATAATATGTTCACATACTAACATCTTTTATAACAGATTCACTATTCACAATGTTTGATTAGAAACAGCAAATATTCAGTTGAACATGAAGGAAGAAAGATTTGCTTTCTATGCAATTGGCTAAGTTATTTTTAAGAGTAAAAGTTAACATTAGTATTTAAAACCCTCAATTTTCAAGACTTTGTCAACTCAACCAGAAGTCTCTTGCTCAGGCCACAGGACTGCCCATTAGTCTTTCTTGTCGGAGGGCAATTAATCTCTTGAACCACTTTTCTTCAGCTTCGGCTTTTTCAATAAATAACTACAGTAAAAGAGAGAAGGCAAATGTTACTGTGCGTCGCAAGGTCGGACCTGACGCAACATGACACAAATCACTGTGATGGAAGACTCCCAGAGCAGCAGTGTGTACTGCTGAGCCCTTGAAGGCTACATTGCTGCTTAACCCACCCATTGCTCAGCAGTTGGGGAGCAAAGGAACAACCTGAATGCTGTTTCACTGACTGGCCATTTCACACCCTATGTCTGTGAGTTCATTTATGAGGAACATCAATCACATCATTGCAGAAAGACAGTAAATGGTATTAGTGACAGCTCACACCTGAAAAACCAGAGCTGAGCTAGCATTAGAACTTCTACTGCCAGTTACAAAAAAGGAAAACTATTTTCCTTTTTTGACCATGTTTCTTAAGTACAGAATCATTCTAGCAGGCAGGAAACGTGTAGACAACACCAGACTCGAATATACATAAACAATCTTAAGGCCTGAGGCCAGCTGCCCATCTGCAGCAAAGAGAAGCCATGAACCCTCTCCTGCACGTCTTCTCAGGGTCAAAATAAAGGGGGACTGCTTGGGTGACTCTGAGTGGATTCATCAGGTTTAAGGGTCTCACATTTGGATGAGCTAGAGAATTGTCATCTTGGTACTTGATAGCCATGGGGATGCTGTCAGGGTCTATTTCCTTTCCAGTGCTGGGTGGCTCAGCAGCGACTGATGCTGGTCCTGATGCTGGAGTTGCATGTTTCACTTCGCTTGGCTCTACCGACTGAAAATGCAACACAGCAATCTAAGCATAATCCATGTTTAGAGGATGGGTTACTTAATATTTAATACTGAACAATGATTGCTCTAGTAAATCTCCTCTGAGATGATAGTCATCTCAAAAGGTTCCACATTCCTGAATGAAAAAAAAATTGTTACTCAAAGAAACAAATACAAATACAAGTGTGGAGGGAATTTTTTCATTTCCTATGATCAGTGTGCTTTTCTTATATCACTGTTTAGCCTTATACTATTGAAATACACATACACATAAATACACGTACATGCACACACATATATACATATTTAGTGTCTGAATTATAATAGTAAAAATGTTACAATATACTTCTAATATTTAGTTGGCCCCAGAAAGTTATCCTTAAAATACCTATCTATCCATGTTAGCTACAATTTACATACCATATTACTGATTTTAGCACATCTACAAAATTAGACAACAGTTATCATGATCTATTTCAAAATATCTTAATTATTCCTTCCAACATTCCATGTCTCTCAGCAATCACTCCTTATTGTTTATAACCTCTTGATGATGGCTTTGTCTATTCTGGATCTCTGTGTGAAGGACCAGCCATGCAGTAATGGCTTCCTGTGTGAAGGACCATGCAGTAATGGCTTCCTGTGTGAAGGACCATGCAGTAATGGCTTCCTGTGTAAAGGACCATGCAGTAATGGTTTCCTGTGTGAAGGACCATGCAGTAATGGTTTCCTGTGTGAAGAAGAAGGACCATGCAGTAACGGTTTCCTGTGTGAAGGACCATGCAGTAATGGTTTCCTGTGTGAAGGAGCATGCAGTAATGGTTTTCTGTGGCTGGTTCTTTCATTGAGCCTAGTATTTTAAAGAGCCATACATGTTAGAACATATCAGTACTTCTTTTTTTGTAGTTGTTAAATAATATTTCATTGTATGGTCTGCACATCACCCATTGATGGACTCATGTGTTATCTTTTAAGATTACTTAAAATAGTTTGAAATAAATAAAGGTTTGTAAAAGAAAGGTACATCATATTCTGTAAGAATAAAACTACATTTGTTGCTTTTTTTTCAAACTATATGCAGTGTTTGCATGGCCCACACTGTTACAAGTGCTGGGAACACAAAGACTGATAACCCATTGTTCCTGCCATGAAGGAACCAGTGGCACGTGCCGACTCAGGTAAACTTCAATCTTCCTGACAGAGGAGGTGGCCTGAGGAGTGACTGATTAGCAGCCAGTTTGTAGGGATTCTATGAATCAATTAGGTAAGAATGTGAAGTTAAAATTAAAATACAATGTAAAAGAGACAAATGGGAAATCAATTCTCTGTATCTTTGTCTCTGTGGTCTATATTTATGGATTCAATTCCTTTACTTTCTATTTTCTTTTGACTTAAATCTATTTCTTAACACCCATTTTTAAAATGAAGTTCAAAACAAATATTACTATGAAAAATGTCTAGAGGATGAACTATGCATAAATTAATTAAGTTTTTTTAGATTACTTTATCTTCAATTTGGAGACCTATCAATTTAGACATCTCATTAAACACTAGCTACATAGTGTAAAGCCCTAGCTACAAAGGGAGAATACACTAGAAAAGTGCCCTGTAGTTTTGCTGCTGAGCTTTGTTGTCTGAATGAACACATTATAGCACATATATAAAATAAATATATAATTATTAATAATAGCAGACTTTGCCAAGAAATAAGAATGATGGGGACTGGAGAGGTGAGTCTAGTTTAGATTTGGTGTCTAGGCACAATATCTTTTATTTAGGAGGTACAATTTATTTTTATTTTTTGTAAAATTTTAGACCTGAGGAATAAGAATAGCTAGGCACATGAAGAGGACAGAAGAGGATGCTTTTGCCAGAGGAGCAATGTGTACAATCTGAGAGGAGGAAAATGAGAGGGAGGCCCGAGGAGAGAGTGTAGCTAGCCTCGGTGGCTGCTTGCTCAGCGCACCCACACCTCCACTCAGCTCCAGCACAGGAAACTGGTCCAGGCAGAAAGGCTGGGGACTGGGAGAATCACACTCTGCTTCACTCATCCTAGGATGCGCACCCTTGTGCTACATAACGTCAGATACCTGAAACCTGCTCCTTAGATACTGTCAAGTTCTATAGTTGTTTTGGTGGAAGGGAAAGTCCTTATGTGGTGTGATTAGTTTTTTCCTGTGCGTGTTTGTGTGTGTGTGTTTGTGTGTGTGTGTGTGTGCATATGCTAGATGTTAAAGCCAGAGGTCAATGCTGGGTGTTGTTCCTCAGGTGCTCTCTATGTTGTTTCTTGGCCCAGGGTCTCAGACTGGCCTGGAGCTCAACAAACAGGCGAGGTCAGTGAGGGAAGGGATCGTACCTGTCTCTGCTTCCCCCAGTGCTGGGACTGCAAACACACCACCACACTTTTTATATGAGCTTCTGGAGATGGAACCCAGGTCCTCATGCTTACACGATGTACTCAACCATCCCTTCATCCCAGATGAATTAATTCGTAATGGTAAGATTCATTCATTGCTTAAGCATTTTATTTGATTCAAACATGAATTCATTTCATGCTAAAGGAAGCTGGTCTGCATGCACAGGAGAGACTTTTACTCCTATAAACAAAATGACCCTGAAGGCTTCACTTCTGGGAAGTCATCAAACAAGAGCAGAAATTATTACAAACTAGAGACATCTATGCCACAATCTGTTTCCAAATGAAGGCATGCTTATCAAGACTGAACCTAATAATCAATGATATTCACATAAATCACAACATTAAATTTTATGGGCATTAAGAAGAAAGTTATTAAACTTTATTTGGCAGTTTTATTATATTTTGGATTCAATATCCCCCTTCCATGCCATCCAGATTTCAAACATCTGAATAACTCTGATCTATTGGGCATAGAAGGTACATGGCCGTACAGATAAAGTTATGATACACATTTATGAGACTGAGTTAAAGGCAAGCCCAATATTCTGCATGGGGAAAGGGGGACACATGTCAATTCAATAAGACTCAGTAAAACAACTTTTGGCAGGTCATGTTTCCTCATAAAGACCACCTGTCTCCATACCCCAGCACAGGACTCAGGCAGGAGATGCTGACCACAGGCTGAACTGCCTTGAAAAGATGTGGTGAAGCTGGGGAATTCTCCCTCTTCAAGTGGCAGAGATATCAGTCTCATTACAGAGCCAATTAACCTCACTCTGTTTTTTCCCATGTGAATTATCCACTGTGTGTGTGTGTGTTCCATGTGTGTGTTGGCATACATGCATGGAGGCTGGGGGAGGGCACAGAGTTCTGTTCTATTACTCCATGCCTTATTCCCTTATATAGGGTCTTTCACTGGACCTGGAGCCAGGCTGCCTGCCTGGAGGACCCAGTGGCCCTCCTGTTTCTGCCACACAGCACACATGTGGCCACACCTGGCTTTTTTTCTGGTATTTTCCCCTCTGCATGCTGGAATCTAAACACATATATTCATGCTTGCAAGAGCTCTTGCTCACCAAGCCATTTCTTCAGCCCCAACATTAATAAAAAAGTACAAATAAACATATAAATTAAAACTATCAAAAGTTAGGATTGGAGAATGGGAGATGTTGAATGGTTGAGCGTGTTTGTAAAACCAGTAGCTGCTCCTTAGTTAAGTGACAGAAACTAAGAGAAAACTGTTGCTCAACCATAAAATTGGACCTCAGCAAGGCCCACAGAAAGCCTGGCTTTGTGCAATACTGCCACCTGGTGGTATAATCGGATAATACTTTCCTAATCTTAACACAAATGTCCAAATTGCCAGGGTTATCTACAACTTTCCTTTTGAACACAGGGATTATCTGCCAAACATATCAATCAGTCTTTGGCTAAATATCCTGTGCCAGGTTTATGTGGGAAAACATCCTGAAAACAAAGGACATCTTGTCTTCTGAAGCTAATCAAGGATCTATCACATCCCCAAACTTCTTGGGAAAGGTTTCAGAGTTAAACTAGTTTAATCAATATGTATTATAGGATGCCCACAGTGTCTAGAATGTTATTGCCAAGGGGCATTTTCTTCCTGGTGACAGTTCTCTAGCTTAATTAGTGGACTTAACTCCTAAGGAAATTGACACCAATTGAAAGGGTGGCTAGCATGGACAGCCTTTTTAAAGAGGCAAACTTTAACTAAGAGCACAAAACTGTCCAGGAGAGACAGATATGGAAGCTCGGGCCCTGGGTGATTTAGTCCCCAAGAGAGTTAATCTTTGCTATGCATCAAGGATAGCCCATCATGTCTGCCCAGGCCCTGGATGAAATAGTACTCAGGATAATTTACTTCTCTTTGCTAAGTAATCTCCTTATAAATAATTCATGTCTTAGGCATCCTGAGTCCTGGCCTTCCACTGCAGACGCAGACATTTCAGACTAGAGAGCGAGGCCACTTTCTAAGCTAATAAATTGCCCCTCGTTTTATGTTTCAGAGGAGTATAAATTTATTCTTGTTAGCTCATCACTGCTCCTCTGAGCATCCTGGGTGCAGTTACTAATAGCAGTCACGTGCTGGAGGGCTACGGCTCTACTGTGTACTCAAGGGGGAATGCCCTCTCCAGCATGTGCTCTGTTGACACTAATCCTTCCCATGTATGCTTTCGTGAAGGAAAACATGAATAAAAGTAAACGTAAAGAGAAACAATACTTAGAACCAGACAGGAAAGTGTCATAGGACAAAACCCAGTCTACAGACTCTAGACTAGGATTTTCACAGGAAAAACTTGCTCACTGATTATAATGTCAATAAGAATGGATGTTAGAAAATAAATTCAAGGCCAAGCCCTCAAATAAATACATTTTTAGATGGATGTCTTTACACTACGCAGATTGAGATAGTAAAGAGACAGGCATATATCCTTATGAAAACAATTTCATCGCTGTGGCTTCCAGGAGCTGTGATAATAACACTACTAAAGTTCAAATACAGTAAACACAACGACAACCCAGAACTACAGGTGACCCAAGCCTATCTAGTCCTATAGCTGAAAGACATCATACAGTCAACTCATGTCTTTATATGTTCTATGTTTAAAAATATCTGTAATTATAATTAGAAAAGAAAGTGGGAAGTAACCTTGAACGCGTTGGCACAAAAGACCACTTTGTGAAGATAACACCAATAGCACAGATACTAAGATTGACAATAAACAATAAATGGGACACCCTGAAACTGAGAAGCTTCTGTAAGGCAAAGGACACAGTCAACAAAACAAAATGGCAAAAAATATTCACCAGCCCCACATTGGACAGAGAGCTGATGTCCAAAATATACAAAGAATTCAAGAAACTAGATATCAAAAATAATTCAATTAAAAAATGAGGTACAGATCTAAACTGAGAATTCTCAATAGACGAATCTCAAATGGCAGAAAGGCACTTAACATCCTTAGCCATCAGGGAAATGCAAATCAAAATGACTCTAAGATACCCATCTTACACCTGTCAGAATGGCTAACATTAAAAACACCAAGAATAGCTTATGTTGGAGAGGATGTGGAGTAAGGGGAACACTTCTCCATTGCTGGTGAGAGTATAAACTTTGAAAATCAGTATGGTGGTTATTCAGAAAATTGGAAATCAGTCTACCTCAAGATCCAGCAATACCACTCTTGAGCATATACCCAAAGGATGAAGACCCATACCACAAGGACATTTGCTCAACTATGTTCATAGCAGCATTACTCATAATAGCCAGAATCCTAGATACCCCTCAACCAAAGAATGGCTAAAGAAAATGTGGTACAATTACACAGTGGAGTACTACTCAGCGGTAAAAACAATGACAACTTGAAATTTGTAGGCAAATGGATGGAACTAAAAAAAAAACATCCCAAGTGAGGTAACCCAGACACAGAAAGACAAACGCGGTATGTACTCACTCATAAGTGGAGATATTAAACATAAAGCAAAAGGTAACCAGCCTACAGTCCACAACCCCAGCGAAGACAGGAGACAAGGAGAACCCTAAGAGAGACATACATGGATTCCCCCCTGCCCGGGAAGAGGAAGCAGACAAGATTTCTTTGGTAAAGCAGCAAGTGTGTGTGGGGGGGGACAGGGAAGGGTCGTAGAGGAGTGAGGAGGGAAGGGAGTTGGGGGAGAACATGAGGGATTGGGAAGGTTGAGTTGGGTGAAGGACAGAGAGGGAAAACAAGGAAAGAGATACCTTGAGAGAGAGGACATTATGGGATTAGAAAGAAATCAGGCACTATGGAAATTCCCAGGAATCCACAGGATGACCCCAGTTAAGAATCTAAGCAATAGTGGAGAGGGTACCTAAACCACCTTTCTCCTGTAATCAGATTGATGACTACCTTAATTGTCATCATAGAATCTTCATCCAGTAACTGATGGAAGCAGATGCGGAGATTCACAGCTAAGCAATAGGCCAAACTCCTGGAGTCCAGTCATAGAGAGGGAGGAGTGAGATTACATGCAAAGAGGCCAAGACCATGATGGGTAAACCCACAGAACAGCTGACTCAAGCTAGTGGGAGCTCACTGACTCGGACTGACAGCTGGGGAAACTGCATAAGACCAAGTTAGGCCCTCTGAATGTGGGTGACAGTTGAGAGGCTTGGGCAGTTTGTGGGACCAGTAACAGTGTAACTAGTATTTATCCCTAGTGCATGAACTGGCTCTTTGGAAACCATTTCCTATGGAGGGATACCTTGCTCAGCTTAGATACAAGGGGGAGGGCCTTGGTCCTGCCTCAAGTGATGTGACAGACTTTGTTGACTCCCCATGGGAGGCTTCACCCTCTCTGAGGAGGTGATTGAAGGTGGGGTGGGGAGAGGACAAGAGGGAGAGGAACTGAAGTTGGTATGTAAAATAAGATTGTTTTAAAAAATTAAAAAAAATCTGGCAATTAAAAGTTTCAGATCTCTATTAACACCATGAACGCTGTAAGAAAGAACTTGATAATTTTGACATATCAGATTAACAAACATGAAAAAGCTTTGATTTAAAAGATAGAAAGCTCCTTGCACTTTTGGGCAGAATTTAGATTGCTACAATATTTTTGGAGGATAACTTTTGAAACGTTAAATACTGTAAATTTGAACAAGTAACTTCATCCTATTAAAAAACATGTAACAACCCAAAAACATAACTACTTAGAAATCTGGTATTTCTAGGAGAACAATAATGATTGTTACATCTATAATTCTACATTATACAGTCCTACATTTGTACTTTCGCAGTACAATATGGTCAAAGTAGAAGACTTCAGGAGGAAACTACAGGTGTTACTTCACTACATAACTGCTACTAAAGGAGACATATATTTCTTATAACATCTTTCCTTACCAAAGGAATGCAAGTTCTTCAAAGCAGTTTTATTAACAAGTGAAATAGTAAGTAAAAAATTCAACAGAAATGACGGATTTCATTCAACTTCTTTTGAATTAGTAACACACATCTGGGCACACATTAATGACACACATCTGGGCAAAGATGAGAGTCTTCTATTTGAGTAATAGCTTTATCATTTAAAGTCCTTTGGCAACATATGTCTAGGAATAACAATTTAAAAAGTGCACACAGACATTTGTAAAAAGCAAAACCAACAACCCTGTCTATATTCATGCAATGGATATTAATTCCAGTCACAGAATCACAAGTGCTGATATCTTAGTTGTTTTGGTAATCTTTAAAGTGAAGTGGTGTCAGCGCCATGTCTACAGTATTTTCTGTAGGCAGGCTTGGGCTGATTCCACTGAATCCTTCTCAGCAGCATGGCTGACGCTCCCTCCCTCATTCATCTGCCTATTGGAAAAAGCGCCCACATCTAAATAAAATCCATTAATAACGCATCTTTTCAGTGGGAAGCCAAAGGCTTATTCATAATGTCCACTTGGAAACTTACTTTTTTGACTTCCTTACTTGATCTGAATGTCTGCTGAACAAAAGAATCACTTTCGATGGCTTCAATTTCTTTCACTCTTTTCACTTGTTCCACCAGCGTGGCTTGGTCTAAAAAAGAACAGTGTGAGTGAGCTTTGGGACAAGCTTGTTACCAACGTTATACCGGGTCGGTTCTTTCTTTTAACTGGATGGAAATGAAGGACATTAAGTTAAGCTGTAATAAGTACTTTCCGCCTTGAATTTCAAAACTAAAATATGCCTAGAAAGTAAGACTCTCATCAACAATCTAAAACCTACTGAGGAGGCATTGCTATTGCAATTGTGGGTAATCAAAGATAATTTTGTGGGACGGCCTTTCCCTCTACTTCAACATTTTTATTATGGAAATACACAAAAGGAATGAAAGGATAACATATCTACCCATAACCATCATCCAATTTTTATAATTACCAACACTTGGTATTGTTAGTCCACTGAGCCTCATTCCTAATCTATTCTGGGATGGAGACCTGGAATATGTAAACAAATCCAAGAGGGCATATCATACAAAAACAAACTCCCAGACCATGTACTGTTTTCCCTAAATATTTTAGTGGTCATCGCTAACAGATTAAGACTTGATCCCAATAATAATAGTGCTATCATAATACTGTTTGTCAGGCCTCAAATTATCACCAATGAAATATAATTTGCATGCTCCACATTTAGTTGTCACTGGCTTAAAAGACATCTTTCTACAGTAGGCTTGTTTGAACAAGATCTAAACAAGGATGCACATTACACTTGCTTGGTGGTCGGGACTGTCGGTCTCCTCCCACAGAGCCCACCACCCTTCCCTTTCACTGTTATTTACTGGAGACAGTGAATCACTATCTCATAGTTCTCTGCCATCTCAGTCTGGCTGGCTTTAACCTTATGATGTCGTCTGACATGGTCTTCTCTCACCTAATGTGGGTGCAGGTCAGCAGAGACCTGACTGCATTCCAGTTCAACTGATTTTGATCAAAAATATATTATTTGATGTTTGGAGAGATGTCTCTGGGGCTAAAAGTCATTGTTGTTCTTGCGAAAGTCTTGGATTTAGTTCCCAGTACCCACCTGGCAGCTCACAGCCGCCTATAACACTAGTTCCAGAGAGTCTGAGGTACTCTTTGCCTCCTGCATGCACCAGGATGCATGTGGTGCACATATATACACGCAGGTATCTCACACACACACACAAATAAAAATAAATAAATCTTCAAAAATTATAATTGGCACGGTGTAATTTTTCTTACATTAAATCAGGAAGCATTCTGACCACCTGTCTTCTTACATCAATTATTTAATTAGAGGCTATAAAATAGTAAATTTTCTTGTATTTATTAGTTCTGATTCTTTTACACTTCTCTCCTTTAGCCATTGGTGACTGAAATACAGCCTGTATTGTGGGAAAATGAAAATAGTTCCTCTCTAAAATTCGGAATGTGAGTGCAGGAACACACATGTGTACTATGGCATGTGTGGAGGCCAGAGGACAGCTCCTGGTTGATGTGGGAATCCCCTCTGTGTGTTTCTTGTATTTGTTAATGAATAAAGAAACCCCCTTGGCCTAATAGGGCAGAACTTAGGTAGGCGGAGAAGACAGAATTGGAATCTGGGAGGAAGAAAGCAGAGTCAGGAGATGCCATGGACCTGCCGCTGAAGATAGACATGCTGAGACTTTGCTGGTAGGCCACGACCTCGTGGTGATACACAGATGAATAGAAATG
>LOJH01000275.1:23084-47725 GCA_001685095.1 Ellobius talpinus | reverse complement strand
ATAGATAGATAGATAGATAGATAGATAGATAGATAGATAGATAGGAGTTCTTGAGGGTAGTCCTGTGCACATCTCCAAGAAGCTGCACACAGTGGACCAGGGCAGTGGGGTAAATGGGAAGGCTACTCCACTGTCACAGCTGCTAGCACCCAATACTTTCAGATGGAGGGGTTTTGCTATTTCCTATGGCATGATCTACCTCAAGTGGTTGAATCTATGTTTATTTAAAGAAAATCTGCTGTGGTCTCATGCATAAAAACCTTTCTCTGGTTATTATTTGTGATGTCTTTCTGGTGGGAGACATGATGGAGGCTAGTTTTCATTTAAATGGTCATATGTATTATTCTGGCAGCAACAGACGGTTAGGTTTAAGGCACTTTGGACTAACTACTTCACACATTTATGTATATCTGCTGGGATAACATTACCATTCTCACCGAAAAATGAGAAGCTGAAGGCCATCAGTAACTCAACCAAGGTCATGTGGCTAGGTGGTGACAGAACTGAGATCCAATTCCTGACCTGTTATTTAGTCATTGTTTCTAAAATGAATCAATTACCATTCTTACAGCAAGGAATATATTTCCCTCTTACTCCATGCGTTTACTAAGAATAACAAATATACATGGGATTGTGCTTATTCTGCATTCTAAATGCTCATGCATGTAGCAAAATGTAACACAGCTCTACCTGTAGAAGAGATGTATACATGGTCTTGCTCGTCTGGCATTATCTTCACATGGATTATAGAAATTTATTTTCAGAATCTTCTACACTTAACATTTTTGAAAGAATTATTATGTCACATTCTTAAAATCTTTATAATGAACAACAAGAAACAGTTTCTGAAAGCCTAGCATTTCCCACTTGAGACTACAAATAACCCAAGCAGGAAAAAATTTTCACATCAGAGTTCTTTATTTACTGTGCAACAAGCACTATTAGAGAAACAATTGCAATTTCCATGAATCTGGCTGCTATGCAGTCCAAGTATAAAGACCATTAGTTTATGCTTGTTCAAGATGTGGTAAACCTGGGAGTCAAGTCTCCTTTAATGCAATGATAAGAAATAATCATTCCAGTAGAAGTAAGGCTGCTGGAGTTTCTATTTTAACGAGGTAGAAAAAAGGCATGTAACTTGAAGAACCCAGATTAGTAGATCAGAATAAGGAACCTGCAGGTACTGTCTGCTGTCCATTTTAATTCCAGAATTGTTATTGACTCTAATTAAAATTCTGTAGATGGAAGACTGAATGTTTCTAAGGAACTCAGAATGAATGCTGTCTGCCAGGCATCTCCAACACCTATAACCACACACAGCCCGCCTGTCAGGAGAGCTGGTGCAGACATCTCAGGGCACACATTTGTCACTGTGGCTAATATCAGAGATACGCAGCTCTTTTTTCTTAGCACACAAAAGCAAGATATGTAATTCAATGCTCAATTTACCCTTGTCTCACAGGAGACTTTTCCCCACTAATTGATAGAAATTAAGCCATTAATCAAGCCACTAGCCATCATTCAAACCAGGGAAGATGAATACAAACTTTCATCATAACCACCTTCCCCATTTTAGTGTTCATTAGCATTAATTTTTAATGCAATTATGCTATTCTTTTACGCTGAGCTCATAAATTACTGCTCTTTTGTTGCTGGCTGGCCTTGTAAAATCCAAACTAATGCTTTGTGCTCTGATCTTAAAGGCAATTACTAGGTTCCTCTATCTTTTATATCTTTGCATCCTCAATAACCTTTATATATAACTAATATCCATGAGTGACTATGGCTGTTTTTCTAATGCCTTAATATAAAACTTGGTGTATATAAGCATAGTCAAATATAGCTATAATAAACACAGACATATATCACATACATTATAAAATGCATGTATTCATATAAAAATAAGATCTCACAAATTCACACTGACATTTAGGTTTAAATGTAAAGATATCTTTGTGATTTAAGATAAAAATGCAGTGCATTATTGTATCAAACTTATACCTTTTATAACAAATTAGGGAAAACAGGAATATTAATAAGGGTTGATCAAACATTTACATGAACAACTACTTAAAACAGGATAACTTAAGTTTCAAGATCCTTAGGTCCACTGCCTAGGATAACTGCCTTAGGTTAAAATCTGTATATTATTGATTTATTTGGTGGCGCTGAGGATCAAATTCAGGGCCTTGTATATGACAGGTAAGCTCTTTTCCACTAAGCTATACCTCCGACCCTAAATATTAATTTCTAAAGACATAGAACTTAGAAATCAACAAGACAGAAGTGAAGAGTACAAAGACTAAAAGATGCATTTATCCACAGGTATGCTTGGAAGCATACAGAGCAACTCCAGGGCCTTATATCGTGGAAAGGGGAAGTTCTGGATTATCAAAAGATCATGACGAAAAGAAAAGAAGAAACATTGAGCCTACACATACCACATGCATTTAATTCTTTGTCTCCAATAAGGCAACAGGACACACTTGTGTCCCACCTCCCAAAGCCCTAGTGATGTTTACTCTCAATGCAAAGAAGACAAAAACCCAGTTTCTACCTGCCCAGCTCTTGCAGCAATGCCTTCGCCTCTGTTTGCAAGCTATGCTTTGCGTGCACTAAGATACTGAAGTAAAATTTAGTGAGGGAATGCTGGGTGTGCTGGTGTCACTGTCAGCCTCTCCTGAACCACACAGCTGCAAGGCTCCCCCAATGCTGCTGAGGCTGAAGGAGGCAATGGGAAGCACCCTCAAGAGTTGACTAAAGAAACATCCCAACTGCTCACTTTTTAGGACAGAAGAGAGCTGATGGTGGCTGGATTTTGTCTTCTTATGTTTCCTTTCCTGACCAGCTCTTTGTTTTCACTTTTGATAAATAAAACAGTCTTACCTGGATCAGGAGCAGTGAGAATAGGGACAGGAATTACCTGATACTATGCCTTTATGTCAGAAGTAGGAACTTAACGTATTTGTATTTGAACATCAAAGCCATCAGTAGAAAGCTATGGATCCTAATCCATTTTAGTTTTATACACACATGCTTTATTCGGACCCAGAAATTTAGGGGGAACATTCACAACGTCAAGGTAGGCCTTAATAAAGCTTACTTTAAAGCTGTAATTTTAAGTACTTACTGTTAGTATCTCTTTTTAAAATGCTGTACTACATTATAGCATTTTTAAGGGGGGAGTAAAACATAGCATGCTGTTCCATTTGTTACCATCCCCCTCCTCCTCTGAGAGACCAACATTGTGTATACAACTTCAAAGTATATAAATAGCCACATATAACCATAAGTATTCATTATGAAATACTGTCAGAGATGCAAAGACTAAGGAATCACTTAGTGTAGTAAGGGAATCATGCAAGCGAAATAAAAGACTGAAAGATGACTTAAACTTCAAAATGGGGGATATTAATTTATTACCAAAAGTTACAACTTTGGGGATCAAATGCTCTGACAGATGGAAAGACATTTTATAAACAGTGACTCCCTATACTTGCTCATTATCCTGCTAGCTCCCACTCTGGCAAATGCTAAACCTGGGTATCACCACGATCAAGGTATACAGTGTCTTTTCTTCACTGTCACCAAGAAAGTCCTTGTGCTCCTTTTCAGTCAATTTCCTTCCCTGACTTGGCCACCATAGACCTGATTTCTTCACTGAGGATGCTTCTGAGATGAAATCACATTGTTTTTTTTTTTTTTAATATGTTTTAGTGTATTCTTTTAGTGGTGGTAGAATTCTAGTATATGGATAACTATACTTTTTCCATTTGTTTATTCATTAGTGGATACAAGCTGTTTCTAGTTTTGTGTAATACAATCACCATAATATTCATGGACAAACTTTTCTAAGTAATTTTAATTTTATTATTATATATATGATGTATCTGTCTTGGCATATGTGTGGAGGTAAGAGAATAATTTTTCAGAGACAGTTCTTTCTATCATGGGTTACGGGGACTGAACTCGGGTAATCAGATATGCATGGCAAGCAATGTAACCCTCCTGAGTCACTTCAATGTCCTGTAAGGATGTTTTCCGTGCTTTGCTTCTCTTGCTAGTGAATATTACCTTAGCATTAGAGTGGATGGGTTCTATGGTGCGTATGTTGAATTGGCAAGTTGGATGAGGATGCAGTTCAACAGTAGAGTGTAACTAAGGTCTGAGGTGCTGGGCTCAATTCCTTGCTCTGCCACTCTGAATTGCAAAACTACAAAAAGCCAGCTGTGTCACTTTGTTGTGTTCCTACCAACAGTATATGAGACAGTTGTTCAATACCTTCAACATTTGTAGTATTTTAATTGGCATACAGTGAGATATTATTGCTGATTTAATGTGTGCTTTCTGGATGATTAATGATATTTAATTTTTTATACATTATTGGCCACTTGGTAACTGAAATATATGTTCCATGTATGCCCTTTTGTCTTTTTTAATCATATTTCTTATATTCTTATCATTGAGTTATGAAGTTTAAAAAACTATTTTAAATATGTCTCTAGGCTATTGTACACACCTTAAGCATTATTTATGAAACTTTTTATACAAATAAGTCCTGATATCATAGACTGTTTCCCCATGTTTAATACAATTAATTAGGCTGATTCAAGGAGAGTGAGAGTCTTATTTTCTTCAGTTTATTTTTGATAACTTTAGATAAGCTTGATGTCACAAATATATTATGATAAACCAGTCATATGAATTGTACGCATAGCTGATTTTTAAAAATTAACATATTTTGGCAAAGTTGTCCAATAGTTTTCGTTTAAAAAATTAAGACAAAGAGTAGCAAACTTTTTGACTGAAAAAATCAGTAATGATTGTATCCTTTATAAAAATGAAGAAAAATTTCTATGTTTAAGCTGTTACAATACATTATTAAATCAGTAAAGAAAGCAAGGCCAGACCTCACATTAGCCAGAATAAACAAAGGCATACATAGCGTTACTTAGATCTGATAAGGAACAGGGTGTAAGGAAGGGAAGGGAACTGAAAGATGGGAAATGAGGAACTTTCTAGTCCTTCTTCAGTGGCTTTAGGGAAATCAGCTTCCGGAATGAAGTATTATCAATACTGACCATTAATTTGCTAATATTTTTCAAGATAAAAACAATACCTTGAGTTGTAAAACAAATAACAGGGAAGCTCTGCTCTATTTATAGGTGAATTATGTCAGAAAAGTTTGTTCTAAGTTTGAGTTTCACAAATGATTGTATTGCTATTCAAACTTTACCATTGAACGCTCCAGTCTTCCGAGTTGGGATACTGTGTTACTACAGTGTCAGTGTGGCCCTCTGGACTAGGGAGGCAGGTGGCCCTATCCCAGGGATGGCTTTGTTATTCCACAGAAAAGAGCAGGTGTTTGTACACTGAGAGACTTGGAGGGAGGAAATGATGATGGGTGGTAAAATCTGGGATTAGCATAGAACAAGGGGGGTTGTAGATAAAAGCAGGTAGGACTGTAGTGGCATTCCATCTGTATTTTAATAAAAAAGCTTGCCTGAGGATCAGAAAAGTAAAACAGCCACACTGGCCAGCCTTACAGACCAGGCAGCAATAGCACACGCCTTTAATTCCAGTAGTCACACTAGTTTGCCACAGAAACCAGGCAGTAGTGGTGAACGCTTTTAATCCCAGAAGCAGAGAGGATTATAAAACGGAGGAGACAGCTCTCAGTCTCATTCTGAGATTCCTGGAGGCATGATTGCCATTTTCAGACCGAGGTAGAGGCTGGCTGTTTTGCTTTTCTGACCTGAAGGCTGAACCCCAATATCTGTCTTTGAGTTTATCAATCGTGCTTCATAGGACAGTTTAAAAAAGTGGTGAGGTGAGCAGAGTCTTTTCAACAGCTCTGAGCCATGCGGCACAACTGCTGGGAAGGGCATGGGAAGACGCTAGCTCTAGGCCATGGTTTCAAGACAGGGCAATCTAATTTGTGAGCGACTGACCAACACTTTCCACATTACTAAGGATTCATAGCGCACACTGATAAATAACTGGTGTTCAGATGACAAGGCATCTTTGGAGAGAACAAGGGAGCAGTGTTAGTGGAATTACTCTATGAGTATCTCAGAGTTTCAGCAGACATCTGTGAGGAGCCTGCATAAGTGGAAACCTTGCAGACTTCTTAAATGCAGCATCCACTGGCAGGACTCTAAGCGTGCAGTCAGGGAGTCCCACTGAGTCTGGCAAGCATGCCACTCCAAGTCAGGAAGAAACAGTGACAAATGTAAGATAGCAATCAGTCCACAACACTAGATCTACATGTTCATATACATATTTATGTACGCACACAAACATGCATGATATACTCCAGGACTACTCAACTTCATTTAATTACCACAAACTATCATATTACAATGAAACCACTGCAAATCCACAATTAATTTTAAGCATTTCAAGAAGAGGTTTTACCAGCTGACTCAGGGCTTGATCCTGGCAGCCAGATGGACGGAGGGTCAATAATCCAGAAGCAATGAGACAGTGATTAGCCAGACACTAAAACAAGTCTCTGGGAGCAATTATTGTCCAACATGCCAGAAAGCTATTTGACCAAAATGCTCTGAAATGGATTTAGAAGGTGAGTTTCAGTGTCTCCCTGCTGCCCCAACCTCACAATTCTGTATACTACACACATTCACGAAAATTACTGACAACGAAAAGTCTTTGTTCAAATGTATCTAACTGCAGAGAGGTGGAACCCACTGACGTCAGTGCTCCTGCAGGTGAGGACTGTTAAGAGGATGTGTTTGGTCCTTTGTGTCTCTACCCAGAGACACTGCCCAGCTGGAAGCTCAAAGAGAACCTGACTGAGGAGAAGAATCTTATCGATTGTGCTGAAATTTTGACACAAATAGAAATGGGTCAGACCAGTATATATATTGTGTGTGGGTGTGTGTCTAAACAATCTGGTTTAAGGTCTAAAAAGAATAGTATCTGTGTCACAGTAAACACAAGAAATCCAGTGTACTTGCTGAATGAGGAGATGAAATATTGAAGAGACAAACCATTATGGCCTAAGAACTATTCTTCATTAGGGAAGAAAACTTTGTAAAATCTCTTTCTCTTATAAAATAATCTTACAGGAAATTCTAGAGCACATGCCTAAATGTTACTGTTTCATTGCTTCTGAAATTACTTTGTAGAAGAAAGGTCACATTTCTATTTCCTCCTTTCTCACTATTAGAACAACCTTTTTTTAAGAAAAGAAATTTTATTTACTTATTTATTTATTTAGTTTTCAAACCAGCTGCAGTTTCCCTTCCCTCCTCTCCTCCCAGTCCCCCCCCCACTGTTTCCACTCCAGAATCCACTCCTCCTCCTTATTTGTTTAGGAAAGGGCAGGCTTCCCATGAGTATCAATACAACATGGCATATCAAGTTGCAGTAAGACTAAGCATATCCCCATGTATTGAGGCTGGGCAAGGTGACCCAGTATGAGGAGCCAGTAAAAGAGTTGGAGACAGCCCCTGCTACTACTGTTAGGAATCCCATAAGAGTCCCAAGCTACAAAACTGTACCATAGATTCAAAAGTGTCTATGTCAGTCCTGTGCAGGCTCCCTGGCTGTTGGTTCAGTCTCTGTGAGCTCCTATGAACCCAAGGTTAGTTGACTGTGTGAGTTTTCTTGTGGTGTCCTTGATCCCTTTGGCTCCTACAATCCTTTCTCCCCCTCTTCTGCAGGGTTCCCCTGAGCTCCACCTAATGTTTGTCTGTGGGTCTGCATCTGTTTCCATCAGTTCATGACAGGGTACATATTTGGTTTTCCTTCTCCTTACTGCCTGCAATGCCTCATTTTCCTATATTGGATCTTGTAAACCTTAGGATATACCAAGGCTCATGTACTCTCTAGGTGACTGTTAATTCATACTCATCTAAATTTTATGACTTTTAAATTATATACCTGAAGACCCCCTAAATCATTAGCTCTGGTCCTGGTATATTTTTCGGTCTCTAGATTCATCTACCATAGCCTTATTTTTTTCTCTCCCAGTCCATAAATTTAATTTATTACTCACCATTGGCTTCCTGTCACATATAGATTAAAATTCAAACTCCATGCCCATACTATGGTGGTTTATATATTTGAATATTTGGTTCCAAGCTGGTGGACTGTTTAGGTAGGATTAACAGGTTTGGCCTTGTTGGAGAAGTGTATCATTGAGGGTTGGCTTTGAGGTCTCTCTCTGTCTTTCTATCTCTGCCTCCTTCCCCTGTGTATCTTCCTGCCTTTGGATCAGGATGTAAACTTTAGCCCATATCTGCCTACCTGTCACCAGCTACGATGATCACAGACTAACTCTTTGAAACTGATCAAATATTTTCTTTTATAGGAGTTGCCTTGGTCACAGTGTATCTTCACAGCAATAGAACAGTAACTAAGATATGTATTTTCAAGGCCTCTGCTAATCTGGTTCCTTTTAAATTCTTCAACCAAATCTTTAACCACTTCCTTAGTTATGCCATCTGCTCTATGGTTCTTCAGCTCTCCACCTTGTAGAGGATGTGTTCCCTCCATCAAGAATTTTCTTTCGATGACAAGTCCTGGCTTATATCAGATTTACCTTCAATCCCAGCTTCTCAGGGAGACTTTCCCAGAACACCAGGTCTATAGTGGCTGCTGGCTATAGCAGCAAAGGAAGAGAGAGAGAGTGGTGAGCTATGAGGCTCTTACTAGATAGATAGAGTCCAAGTGAGACATGATAAGCATCTAAACCAGGATAACAAGCATATTTTGGATGTAGAGTCAACAGAAATTTCGAGGGAAGGATGAATCAAGGCTAGTTTTCAGTTTGATGAATTAGGCAATTAGACAAATCAAGGCCTTGTCATTTAAATGAGAAAGATTTAGGGGTAGAGTTCAAAGTTCAGTTTTGAAGATGACAGCCTGAGATACCTGTTGTTAAAGAAAAAGAAAAGAAAGTCAGTCTCCCAAGTCTGAGTTGCAGAGAAAGCCTAGCCTAAAGAAATAACCTGGCAGTAGAAATAGGGGCAGGGAAAGCATGTGGCGAAAATGACAAATTTACCTAAGGAGGAAAATAGGAAAGCAGAGGTCTGAGTTCTTGAGACTGGGTAGAAAAAATGGACTAAGACTGCCAGAAAAACAGATGAGATAGTTTGAATGTTGCTAGAAGGCAGAATATGAAAATAATTTCACTAGATTTAGCAAAACAGAAATATTGGTGATTTTAACAAAAGCAAGCAGCTTTATTAGAGTATTATGGCAAGTTACAGTTGGGAGGGCATGCTGGGTAAAGCAACACTCCTTTTCTTTAGGAGAAAGACAGTGGATTCTGTGCTATTGTGTAGCAATTTACTCTGAGACAAAACCTTCCATCCTGCAGGGAAGCACTAATCTTAGGAAGTAACAACTCAAAGGCTTTAGAAAGTCCCTGAAACGAGGGATATACTAGTCTCCTAATGACTGCTGATACAGTCTCTTAGACAAGGAGAGTTGCTAGAAGACTCTCAAACCACTTGAGCCACCAGGAAGAGGCAGACCAACTTGCTGAGCTATTCTCCAGTGGCCTGCAAAGGATTCAGTGAACTCCCGGGGTCTCCAGCCTTCGTGAACCATGGCATGTTGGGGGTAGGGTTTTGATCATTCAGTTGACTTTGAGCAATTTCTCTTTCTGTAAGTAGTCCCTTACCTATATCCTGTAAGTAACCCCAATAACTCATTGGTTCACCAAGTTGGACTTTGGTAGTATCCCTACTTGGGTCCGACAACAGTTGTTGCCAGTTCCCTATCTGTGGTCAAGAGACTTCCGCTCATGTCTCCCTAGGAATATTGTCACAGAGCAGATGGACGGCTTCACATGTCTAGTTGATGAAAGAAATGGTAAACTAGTCAGCTAGGAAGGGGTACAATTATTTGAGGACAGATACCTCTAATTCTCAGGACAAGCTTTATTTACTATAACCAGGACAGAATATCATTTGAAAGAGTCAAATCTAAACCATGTGCCATAGAATAATCAAAATTACTTTCCCCAAATACTCACTACGAATTTGACAAGCATATCAGTTACTATGTCGTACCCAAAACAACAACAAAAACTAAACACAAACACATATACACCCCCAAAACCTCAAAACCTAACGCTATGTAAAATATAATGTAATAGATATTATTTTTGGTATTGTGATTTGGTACTATATTGCTATTTTCTTATAATAATTTTGCAAAATGAATAGCTTTCTTAATGCAGCATAAAAAGGAAAAAAGTGTGGCGCACAGCAATAAATAGTAATGCTTGAGAGCAGGGTAGTTAGACAAACATGACTGAAGTACATGCTAGCTAGTTGATCATGTTATTACCTACAGAGTAATACAGAGCTAGAAAGCATCTAGTAGGCTCTCACTGTAGTTACTTCTTCCAAGAAATCTTTATATTATAGAGTCTACAGGGAAATAGTCCAACTCAATCTCTATAAAAAGCAAATGCAAACACTGATAATGAACACTGAAAGCATCATCTTACTGCTTTATTCTCATCTGTTCTTAGGTTCAATGGAGTAAAATTAGTGAACAATTTTGGATGTATATGTAATTTGATATATATCATATATATATAATTGGTCCATAAAAGGAGTAATGCAAATATTAAATAATTTATGTTTATAACTGTCAATAATATAACATATCTGAAAGGTACAAATCATGTTCAAAAGGGAAACAAGTGACATTTATTTGGCATATATATAATATATATATATTCTACTACATATAATATATAGCATAATATGTTATGGATAGTTAAGTAAGGAAAATGAGATTATGGGATAAACAGAGGAAGAGAGTAGAAAGGCAAATGTAACAGGCAGTCCCTTCCCCCTGCAAGGCATAAAAAAACCAAGAAATAAAAGGATGAGAAACAAAGGATAAGGACACAAAGAGGTCAGGACAGGGTGGGACACAGAACGGTGCCCAAACCTACCGCACTAGTCACTAGTTGACAGGGCCATGCATAATCTGGTGACTGTAGGCTCAGCACTGATTAAGCCCTTCAGAATTCAAGTCCAAACCATTGACAATTCCTTACTAAAAAACAATAAAGTGTTTTTTAAAAGAAAAACCTACAACAATATTTGGCGCACTAGACTAAAAGCTAAGCTATTATAATAACTCTTGCACAGAAAAACTTTTGGTTGAAACTGAAAAGTTTCAAACCAAATCTGAAAGTTAGGTGTGAGGCCCCAGGCCTGATATCCTAGCTACCCAGAAAGCTCAGCAGGACTGACTGAGCAAATAAGTTCAAGGCCACCCCAGGCAACACAGGCGTGATATTCCAGACAAAAGCAAAACAAAAACAAACAAAACTAAAGAGTGGTTGAAAGGCTCCCTCCTTACTTTCTGTTTCAGTCCTCAGAACACAAGGATCCTAATCTCACTAAGAAACAGGAGCGCTTACAATTTAGTTTACATACAAAGACCACATACTTCCCTCAAGTGCTTTCGCCCCTGAGGATGCTGCCACAAATGCCTTTTGCTTTAGAACAATGGCCATTCCTAACAGTAGCTATAAAAATCTGCTCAGTGGACAGCCCTGTGGCAGTTAACACACTGCTCTGGGACTTTACTGAAGGAGGGTTTGTTAGTGTCTCTGTGAAGACGTTATCCATGGAACACACTGTTTCAGTTTCAGCCACGCTAAACTGCATTTCATTCTTAACTCTTTAAGTAACCAGGTTCTTTCTTCTCTAGGTTTCACATATGCTCCTTCCTTTATCAGCAGCCATTCCTATTTTTAATCTACACAACATTTTACTTTTTTCTTTGACTCTTAGCTTGGAATTTGCCTTCTCCAAAACATTCATTTAGCCTAAACATCATGAGAAATGCTAAAACTGAATTCTGTTTACAGTTTTCGAGTTCTTCCCTTAGGCTAGACGCTTATCAACTAGTCCCTCCACCTGAGTTTTCCCTATGCAAAAGGTTAGCACAAATACTAACCCCTATGATGCCTTCTTCAGATCTTTATCATGTAGAATATTTTCTTAAACTCTGAACATACCATTTATTTCATACTCCGTAGATTACAGCAGTGTGTACTTTGAGTCACTAGGTGCTATAATACAGAAGTAATCAAAGAAGGTGTACTCCTATTTAGCACACAGTAGGGACTCTTAACTGTCAGCATGCTCAGTGAATTGCTACCCAAAACTAGTCCTTCAGCGGATGCTGCTGTAAGAGCTAGAGCCATTCTTATGTCAAGTGAGGGTTAATCTAGGAAGACCTTCAGCATGACAGGTGCATCCAGTGACTACAGTTATAAGCAACATGAATCCCACAAGACAAAGACGGCCTCATAAAAAGTGCTGTAGTAGCTATATAAAGTCATAAATAAAATAGTGTATTATACAAAAGTTCTGCAGTGCTCTGGTAATAGATGTTGACTGAATTGATTATTCACTGACAGTCCTCAACAGAGTCCTGAGAATGCATCAACTGGGTAATGAACAGCTATTAAGTTTATTGATTTTCTGATTTCCATTGATACCTAATAGGCTGAAGCTACACATCAATATTTGTGTTAGTTATACCTAAGAGCTCACAATTCTGACAAATGAAAAACCTCAAAAGTCTAAACAATATAAATGAATGGAGATTTAAAGGCTAAAACTCAGAACTGAAATGAAACAGCAAATACAGGAATCTGAGAAACTTATAATTCAGCAGAGACAGCAGTGGTTACCTCTTTCCTCTAACGAACTTTTGTTCCCGAGTCCTAACAATGGAAGCCTTTCACACTGCTTCCTTCCACAGTCAGGATTATGTTGTTTACACAGTGTTGAGCTCACACCCAGATGAGCTTTTCATGGTGCTTTCATACGCTCAGTACTTATAAAAAGCCTGTGTGAGGTGCGTTGCTTTCTTCAGTTTTTACTTGAATGCCTGAAGCTCAGTGAGGTTAGATGATACAACCAACCTTATTCAACCAGTAAACAGAAAGGCCAGTATGTGAACTTGGGCCTTTTAAAAAGACATAAGAAGTCATAAAGACTCCTTTAATCCATCTACCCTTTCCATTTTCACGGTATATTAGCTTACATTCTTTGACTCCACTATTACACATTTTTGAAGCATATATCCTATTTTGTGTTTTTGCCTTTTCATCCCCCTTATCTTTCTGTTTTCCCCATGAGCCAATTTTTGTATTTGTCCATTTGAAATACTCTTTGCTGACACTCTTATATGAGATTCCTCATTGTCCTTAGTTGTATAATTGAAAATTCCACCTTACGGAATTTTCACTCTGTTGATTTCACAGAGGCCTATCCAGTCCCCTAAATTCTTGAATTATCTATCTGTCTGTCTGTCTGTCTGTCTGTCTATCTATCTATCTATCTACTTCTTTGTGTGCGTGTGTGTTGCCATGCAAAGTCATGGAAAGCTAGTGGAGGACAGAGGACAACTTTTTGGAGTTAGTTTTCTCCTTCTCTTGTGTAGGTCCTTGGGCCTACTCAGGCCCTCAAACGTGGCAATGAGTAAGTACCTTTACCTGCTGAGCAATTTCACGCTTATTGTCACCATTAACTAGGCTAATTATTACTGCACAAAGACTCTCCACTAATAGGCTTATCATAGTTGCAGGTAAGCACCAAAATATGGGCTGGCCTTTGAGTAAGGCTTTAGAAGCTTTGCAAATTCCATGTGCGAGGCTATCATGTATACAAGTGCTCTTTACCATTTCCACTAAAAATTCTTAGTACTCTAGTGGTCCCAGGACCGTCTGGGAAAAGGTGATACATTTTCAAAGCTCAGGCTAAATCAGTGACCAGTTTCAATGTGCCTGCTACTTTTTACTATCAAATTTATTTTTCTACCACAGTGGTTTAAGATCAATAGCTGCAGTATCAGCTAAGTACCTGTTAAAAACAAAATTACTCCTCCTCATCCCAGATGCCTTAATTAGGGACTTCAGTCTACATGATTTTGAGAATTACTGGTCTATATTGATTAAAGAGAAACTTAATCTCCCAAGTATGTTAATGAGACAAATAAATAAAACCAAGGTTAAGTGCTTATCTAGAGAAAGGAAAACAATTTATAACATAAATTTAAGCTCCAACTGTACCTCTAGAAATATTATTAGGGATATAACATTAATATTTAATATCCATGGCAAAGAAGCTAGGCAAAGGAATATGGTTGGTATAAATGTCACAAAAGAAAAGGTTATTTCCAAAATTCTTTATGTATGATATTATCTACATCACACACACAGACACACTCACACGTATTGTATTTTGGTGTTAGAACTACTTTGTGAGGTTGATCTAAGCCAGTGGTGAGCAAACTTTTGCTGCAAAGGGCAAGACAGTAACTAGTTCAGGCTGTGTAAGGCATAAGTTCTGCTGCGACCACTTGACTCTGTAGTACAAAAATGACATCATACACTATAAACAAATGAGTGTGGTTTTATTCCAATAGCATTTTATTTTTAAAATCACCCTGTGGGACAAATGTGACCAAATATCAGTAGCTTGCTGATCCTTAACCTAAACTGCCATTAAACCACATGTCTATTACCTATACTTCCTGAGTGACTGGGGGCAGTGTGCGCAAAGGCAGGATCCCAATGCTGCATGGATAATTCACAAAGACATTGCCTTCTGTGAAGAAAATGCATGTACCAGGATAAATGAAGATTCTGTGTAGATTGCTGAAGGCATTCATAGAATTAAATTTTAAAGAGAATCTTTTTCAGAGAAAGATTATAAAATGCCCATTTATGCTTAAGTTGGTGATATGTATTTAATAAGTATTCACTAAATATCTGTTGACTTAATGACTAGTGAGCTTTGTGAAAATGGAAATATTCTCTGAAAACTATCATTTGGAATTGAGTTGAGTGAGGAATGTAGCGGTGTAGAGCACCTGCCTCACATGCGTGAGGCCCTGCATTTAATTGCTGGTATGGAATAAAATAAAATAACGAAGTTGACTCTGTTTTAAGAAAATTGATTCAGAGACACTGTATTAAAACAAACAAACAACACAGGCATGGAGTACATACGCTGTGTCAGAACCCTGGTTCTACTCACAAGTAATTATGGGAAAATTATTCTCCTTTCCACGGCTTGGTCTCCTCGTCGGCAAAATGCCATTGACTTCAGGTGAGTCTTCTGAGTATAACAGCAAACAAGAAAATACAGATGAGGTACAGATTTGGGGGCTTGATAGGTCTGTCACTTTGCTCTGCTGTTTGCTAAGCAGGCACCAAGAACACAAGGCACTGAAATTTCTTTACAACTGCATTCCAGATAAAAGAAAGAATACTGCAATACCGAAGCAACTGAACACTTACAAAAACTTTATCGTTTAAATCCAGACATCCACTCCACCCTAATTAACCATTACTACTCAGTCAGTCCTAACAAAAATATCAAATAATTCTGCATGGAAACACCCTGTCTGTGAATTCACAAGAGAACGACTTCAACAACCTCCCATCACTACATCAGGTTTTTATTTCTTTTTGTCTGCATAGGATATTAGTGCAAAAGTACTTGGGACAATTTTAATAATTAAATGAAAATAATTAAGTTTCCAAGTATCATTTAAAAAATTAAGGCAGTAAAATAGATTTTCTTATTTAAAAAAATCACAGCACTATTTTCATTCTAACTCAATAACAGTTTCTCAATAATTTCCTTTAATTTTTTTCTGGCAGGACAGGTTCATTCATTTTTCTTGATAAGACCTTCACTTTAGTACAATTATTGCAATATCCTGCAATTTAGAAACTATTATCTTTCAGAAGGTTAATAAGATATCAGTCTCTTCCCTTAGTTTGCTATCAAATCACCTTAACATTTTTTATCTATTAAAATTATATTAAAGTGACAGGAGATTAATTATAGCTGTGTTGAAATATATAATTGTTTAAAGGAAAATTAAAGTTTTGTTGCAGATTGATTACCTAAGATAATTTCTTACATAAGTAGATATCTATTATATATATTAAATACCATATATGTTATATTGTTATAAAATACCATAATTTGGAATACTTATTGATCTCCTATCTATTTTTTATTTCTTCTAAAAACTTGAAAATACACTGGCATATAAGGCACTCTAAAACTATTTCATATCGCTCTATACATTTTGTTAATTTGTCCCACATTCTTTTCTTTGTAAAATGTTAATGAAAAGATTAAGTCTACATATATAGAGATCACAGTGAATGCCAGATGTGAGAGAGCCTCTTGGGATCAGGGATTCCACACCAGGTGGTTGAACAACCTAATGAAGCCACACATGCTCATGAGGGACACAGAGGGTGGGCTTGGAGGGACCTGCTCTCATCTGGTCATTTAGGAAAGAATACAGAACGATCTAAATTCAAAGTCAAAATGAAATGACGTAATGCCTTCTTATTTATATAGATTGTTTTCTGCTACAAGTTAAAAAGTCACCTGAATTAAAACTAAAGAAAACAACTTTTCCATATTTTTAATTGGCAAGAGGATATTAAATCTCCCAATCCCTCTAACAAGTGATAGAAATGAGAACAACCAACCTTGGAAAAGAGGGATTAGAATACAAGTTGGGGACTCATTATGCTTCTTATATTGAAAGATTTACAAATATGAGTTCAGCTTATGGCTTTGACAACAAACTTTAGTAAATGGACTAACCAGAAGTCTGACCTTAGGCAATAACTAATGAACCTGAGAGCATTTTAATATATTTTCTTATCACCAAGTGAAGCACTTTAAGTTATTATAGTCAGGTTGCATGACCTCATACAATTGAATCATGCTAGAGGCAAATAGGCTAATGCCTTTGATAGCAATTAGATAAAGGCAGGATGTTAACTTGTACTTTAAGAAGTGTTAAACAGAGGGACAACTCCTGGTTTAACATAGTTAGAAATAACCTACATATATAACAGCAGAGGTTAATATGGCAATGGCCTCTTTCACCTGTCAAAAGAAAATTAATTTTGCTTTATTTTAAAAATTATTAGATTATTTTATTTTTATAAAGGACACTTTGCTAGTTTCTACAAGCATCATGATATTCTCCAATATTAGAGCAGCTCCCTTTAATGTTTATAATTTCTAATGTACTTAGCAGTAGTTGAACAACATCTTCCTGTCAGTTATAACCACAGAGTCATTTATCTGAGCTGGAGAGGGTAGGGTACGACAGTGAGATCAAATGATAAAAGAGAACAATAAAATAATATGATGTAGATACTAAAATTTGTGATGTCACTGATTGTGATAAATAATTATAAGTAACAAGTATGAGAAGTATATAATTCTAAATAGTTGTTATTAAACTATTTTCATAATACACTTATTCAAATTTTATGGTTATTAAAAGAACTCTTTCAAACTTAAATTTATTTGTTATATCTCTCCTGCACAGATAAAAGACACAGTTGGTTAGAGCATTTCTAGAACTTCTTCCCATCCGCTAATGATTCTTTCCAATCTATGAACTTAGGCTTTTGTGTCCACATCTTTGTTCACAATAACATTGTCATCAGAAGTACTTGTGAAACTTCAAATTGCATGACCCAATAGGTGTACATTTACAAAGATGCAAATCACAATCATAATCCATAAATATAAACAATTAAGGAAGCATTAAATTGTATTTCATAAACATGTACAATTATTATATAGCAATGAAAACCAAACTTTAAAAAAATAGTATTTCTAAGGCATCCTTGCATTAGGGTATTCCTAGCTCCTCTCTTCCCTGCCAGGCCCATGTTTTGACAATCATTTAGTACATTTTATGCAGTTTTTTTCTTTTTTTAAGACTGGGTTTCAAGTGGACCACCCTGCCCTTGAATCTGCTGTGTATCCTGGAATGAGCTTGGGTTCCTGATCTTCTTGTTGCCAGCTCTGGGGTGCTGAGCTTATAGGTGTGCAACACCATACCTTGCTCTAACAAGCACTTTCTTAAGTGTTATCTAATGTGTCAGTAGACCAGAGGAGGGGTTCACTTCCCATCCTTGAGTGGTTCTTAGAATACTTCTTGATAGTCAGTGGAGGGCTAACTGACACTTTATGTGCCCAAAATAACAACTTAGTTCACCACCGAATAGACAGGACATCAGTGCTCAACTGCTGTCTGGTGACCTTAAACTGACAGTAATATAAACTATCTTTCCAAAGTTATTAAAGTAATTTTGAAAGTTATGCTTTAGCCAGTCATAGTGGTGCGCTACTTCAATCCCAGCACTAGGGAGGCAGAAGCACGTGGATCTCTGTGAGTTCAAGGTCAGCCTTGTTTACATCGTGAGTTATAGGACAGCCAGAGCTCCACAGAGACTCCCTCTCAAAAAAAAAGTTATGCATTAGCTTAATAGCCTCAGCACTGGAAACAAAATTATGCTTTCATAATAAAGAAATACAGTTTAATATATGTTTAAGAATTTGTAAATATTTTGGCTGGACATTATTATACTTCCAAAATAGCCAGAGAGGTTAGGTAGCTAGTAAGGGAGCAAGTGGTGTAGAGGAGGAGGTCCTCTGAAGAAAGGAAAATGGCATTTAGTGTTACTAAGAGATAAAGGGGAAGTTAGAATAAAAGGATTAAAAGGAGAGGGAGCTGGGAGAGCAGGATAAAGGAAAGAATGGTGGGAGGGACAACTAAGACTGAAGACCTTTTGAAAAGCCGCATGGAAGCCTACCATTTTAGACACTTCTTAAAATATATACACATATGGAGGAATTTAAAAGGAGTCACTGCATAGCAGGGGAGAGAATGTTCCAAATACACACTTTATGCTCTCACGTTAAACCTTCAGTGTCAGGAATGGGTTATATCTTGTTGGGTCATCGGCTAAAGGGGTCCCACAGGATCTCCCTCTTCAAATACCTCAGGCTATTGCTGAGGCTATTGGTTACTCTCCACAATCTGATGGTAAGACCATACTGCTGAAGATACAACTTACTTATTTCATCACAAATGGAGAAATCAAGCTGGTGGCATATTAGACGCTTCATTCCTATTGACTAGTGCTCACAGTGCTACTGGAGGAGAATAGTAATCATCAGTATCACTCATCCACTGAATTTGAGTTCTAGAACAATGCAAGATATACTGCTGTAACAGTGGCATGAATGCTATGGGAGTAACCAACCACTTTCTGATTGGATCTAAGGCCCATCCCACGAGATAGAATCCACACTGGTGCTACTACAGTGGTCACAAACTTGAGATTATATAGGGCATGTATTTCAGGAACACAGAAATAAAATGACTACTAATGACCCATAGATCAGAGCATTGGTCAGCCCTCACTAGAGAAGCTTCTTCTTGCAGTAGATGGCAACTAACCAAGGGATTCATGAATGGACAATGTGCAGAGTGAGAGACGCTGGAGCATTCAGCCCTAAATGGGATGTACTTATCAAACTCCTCCACTTAAGGCCCAGGGACTGAGGTGGAAGAGGAGGCAGAAAAATTTTAAGACCAAAGAGTGAGCATCTTCCAGATATAACAGGATTGATAGACATATGGACTCACAGAAATTGTGACAACATGCACAAGATCTACACAGGTTTAAACCAGACAAAAATCCCAGCACTGAGAAAGGGAAGTAGACAGAGTTGTACCCTCAACTATAAGTTATTTGCAATTGAAACCTGCTTGGAAAGGGAAAACCAGTTTTCTTCAATGTTATTGTGTATATCAACCACACTCCAGAAAGACCCCATGCCCACAGTAGTTGGCCAACATAAAACAGACTCCATGTTTGCTTGCTTGCTATGTATGTTTTTGTTTTGTTATTTTTGTCTTATTATTTTTTTGGTTTGATTTTCATTTTTTTTGAGAGAGAGAAAGAACATGAAGCTGGTGGGTAGGGAGAAGGGGAGGATCTCAGGCAAGTTGGGGAGGAAGGAATATGAACAAAATATACTGCATAAAAATTTATATAAAAATAAACTGGAAAACCACAAAATTGTACGGTTAAATATTCAAACAATCAGTGATGGGTTCTAAAAGGAGGGGATCAGTTTTCTTTGGGGTGTGGCTCCCTAAGTCAGGTCACTCCAAGGGAAGGGGCCATATCCAAGAGTGTGCGGGCAGCAGAAATTGGTCTTGATGAGCTTAAAATAGAGAGAACACAGATTTGGGTGTGTGAAGAAGGGAGCTGGATCAGGAAAGAGTTGAAGGAGGGTTGAATATGATCAAAATCTATTGTAAAAAATTCTTAAGGAAGAAATGAGAAAAAAGGAAAGAATTACACACAGAGCTGTTCACTCTTATGTTATGTGGTGAGTCACTGTGGTTGAGCTCTTTCCAGCACGCATTTATGCAGAAGAGCATGCAGCAAACTGCAATCACCAGAGACACTTTAGACACATGCAAGTTTTGGAATCAAATTCTTCTATATGAAAAGTGCAATGCGTTAGAAATCTAGGTGTGTTAAAAATTATTCTCAGGTTATTTTGATTCAGGTTGTTTTTGGAAACACTGGTCAGTTTCAGAACTGGTTGCTGTGAAGTCAAGATCTAGATCCAATTGCTATGTATGCTACATAATTGCAAAGTAGAAAACAAAACAAAACAAACACACAATAAGAACAATAAAAAGGGATCTAGGATATAAGGTTAGAAGGAGAATGTTCAGGTTCCAGCTCTACTACTTAGTATCTGTAGGATCTTGAGTAAATCACTTATCTTGCCCAATTTATATAAAACAAGAACACTGCTTATTCACAGGGCTATTGTGAGGATATAACTATATAACCTGGTCAGGAATTAATTTTAGCAAAGGAAGTTGGGATAAGCAAAAATACAAAGCAAAATAGTTTTTTCCCATCCCCTGTTACCATCTACTATATATGTTTATCCCAGGATTGGTCCTATTGACAGATTTGAAAAATGTAAGCAATTTCTTCAAGGCATTCCCCAATTCTCTTGCCTACAAGTAATCTTTCCCCTTTCACAAGCAGTCTACCTGCATTTTGTTACTAAAGCTTATTTCTACATTGTTTCACACTTTATGCACGTGGCATATCTTTCTAATGGTCACAAACCATATATATATGTATATATGTATTAAAGAATAAGCAGCTTGTCTAATTTATCTTCATAGTACTAAGCATTTAACATGGTGTCAGCAACAGATAGGAGATTTTGCTAACAGAAGGATATGAATGAAAAAACAAGGTAGGGATCATGTTTCCATACTGACCTCTCTTTTTGAACAACCATTAACTAAAAGAGGTCACTACAGCTCAATCAACACTAAAAGTCAGACAGCAGACACCAGACTGTGATTTATCAGTTAGTGATTAGGTCAACTAAGCTGGGATAGGAACGAGCCTTTAAAGAGTAATACATTGGCACTGTCTTAGTCTGAAAATACTAATAATAGCTCTGGGGAAGAGACAGGTACATACTGCCATATGGATTAAAAACCCAGGGAAATGATGAGCAGGGTGGCTACTAAATAGTTAAGTACTTACAATAAGACAAGATTATTTTCTTTGCTGTTCATAAATAAACATTTCTGACTAAATCCTTTTAAGTATTCTATGAATATTTTATATGATACAGACATATTTACTGAGAAAGTTTTTCTCATTGAAATCACAATGTTTTCCTAGTATTTATTGTTTCAGAGGAAAAAAATCTTTAAATAAAAACTAAAGTCAGTGACAATTACAACTATCTGATCTATGAATCAATTTATGTGGAAAATGATGAGCTTATGTACACTGATGACAAATTACAAATATTTAGAAATAGATACTGAGACGACATAGGTACCAGTTTTAAGTATGTGGCTCGACAGTCGTCAGACATGAGGGGAAAGGACACACCCAGGGCAGCACACTTGAGCCAAGCAGAAGGGAGTTTCTCAGTGGAATGTGTAACCCAGGCCTAGAGGCACAGGCTTTCTTCCAATCCACAGAAGCAGGACTTGATCAGGAGCACAATTCGCTGGGAAAGGACCTTGGAGATTTGGAAGTGCATTACATTTGTGAAATTTTTGGTATGATATTTAGTGCCATATAAAAGATTCAGATAAACAAGCAACTGGAGAACTTGTATCTTCTAGTTTGATTAACAAATACACTTAGTTGTACCAGAGTCTAAAATTAGACCTTTTGAATTTTACATTAAAACTATGGCAAATATTCACTCAAGTTATTGATGCACTTTCTACCATTTTTATGTTTTAAGTTTCTCATAATCATGCCTATTTCTTTATCTATATTCCGATTTATAAACATATATGTATATATATAAGCAATTTAAAAATTATTATTTAAAAAATTGTCCATGGTGTTTAAAAATAATTTTGGAGCCAAGCACGGAATATTTTGTGGGAAATTTGTATCTTCATAGAGCATAAAATATACTCTGCCAGAACACTGCCTGAAGAGATTATCATGTATACATATTTAAAACTAGTGTGCACAGCTTAATCACCATTTCCCTACACCGCAGTTTATTTTTGCATCTTACAGTCCAGCAAATTGTCCCAATAATAAATGTGGATTTCACTTCATGTTTTGAAATCCTATATTTCAATGGTTTGCTATTTTCGTTTAAAAATGGTAGTGAAATTCCCCTAACAACTAATAGCACCATCCTTGTCCGCACTCACTCATTCTCTCTGCCCACGTGGGCCTTACTTCTGAGCCCATTGAAAATGGTGTTTTCCAAGCATGTGCCACATGACTTGTTCATATAAATGGAGCAAATTAAACTGTCTCCACACATATCCTATCACATTTGTAGTCCTGATTTCTCTCTTTAGCACGTGGCCAAGACACCGTATTATCTGCCTGCAGAGGTTGACCTCAGGATATTAGATTCTGCCACACAGCTCTCTTGTACTAAACCGAGGGGAAACACTTAATCACCCCTGCCTTTTCAGGAAAAAATCAACTTTAAATTTGCCATGATGAAAAATCAATAAACCAGTAATTGCTTGGCTTATCATTGCATGGAAGAACAAATTGGGAAGCGAAGCTTAGCGTCCACACAGATTTCAGGGAGACACATGGAGTTTCAGGATCACTAGGCTAGAAAAGGAAAAGGTCTCAGAGTGATAATTAAATCTACTCATGCTGATTTTCTGCCAAATTTATTTCCCAAGAGTACATAAAAATGTTTCACCGCTTACTAGCCAGGCATAACTAATCAAATCAACATTACACCAACATATATACAAGAGACAAAAAATGCAAATGCAACACTATAGATACCAGATTAATACTGATAAAAATGTTAATAAAATTACTTGACATTTTTCTTTTAAAATGTTTTGCTCTATAAATATCCATTAATATTTTATAAACTAGCACAACAGTCTAATTACTTTATAACCTTCCCATTACTTTAAATGGTAAAAGTTTTGAATAAGCTATAAATTTTTATTTATTCAAAAATAAAACTCAAACTAGCACACATTAAACACTTTTATTCCCAGAACAATTGTTTGTAGCTTATTTCACCTAGCTTCTTTCTTTCCCAATGTAAATAAAAGCTGTTATGTAGAAATCAGTCCATTCTTCTACACATTTCACCTCATTCAATGTAAGCTACCAGATCTGTTGTCTAAATTAGACTTCACACACAAAAACAGATCCATTGTCCAAAATAAAATGAGGACTATACATCATCCTTCCGACAAGGCAAAAACAGCACGAGAAAACATCACTGGAGATACTTGGCGTTTAAAAATGACTCCACTAATAGACCTGATCCCACGCAGCAGATCAGCATCGCTCTAATGGAAGCGCAACACAATTAGACTCAAACCCTTTGCACTAAGAGGAGGAGGAGGAACCTTGCTTTTCCTTTTGTTAAAAGATGATTTTATGTGTGTCCTTCAACTGGCTACTGGGAGTATGATAATTAAAACATTTAAAACAGCACAAGCCCCTCAGTCTCTAATCTGAAGCTCAGGTCAGCTGTCTGTAGATTCTAATTTGTCCGCCATTTGTATTCATGACAAGAAAATACTGAATATTTAACAGCAAACCAGCAGGAGGAGGTATTGTGGGCTTCGAGGTTAAATAATTTGATTTCTGTGCAGATTACATGTAACATCCAACAACTAATCTCACACCTGATTTGGCAATACAATTACAGTAACGATTCAGGTGCACCATCACTACAAAGTGAAGAAATAAGAACTTTTTCTCATGGGCTGGGAAGCAATAGCTTTAAAGTATTGCACTGCTCACCACCTTCTAAGGCCACTTTTTCAATACAAAAGCAAAAATAACTTAAAAAGCATGTCTATAGCTGCTGCTGTTGCTTTGATGGCACTAGAAGCTCCTTCTATTTCAGCCCACTAGACAGCACACAAAACACAGGTCTGTCAAGGGGCCTGCATGATATCTTCTGGTCCAGTCTCCTGCCTTCGGGCAGGAATACACTGAAACAGAAGCTTTGTTTTGATCCAAGATAAACTTCCATCTGTTGAAAAGTCCAAGGGCTCTTCTAATAGAATGGACTATTTCTTAAAAGTAAGAAGACAATGATGAGGCATAAAACCAGAGCAAAATACCACAAGTTCCTTATAAGAGCATGGATTTGACTACAAATGTTCTAAAACACACACAATTGTGCACACTTGTGCACACACACATGAGACAGAGAGAGAGAGAGAGAGAGAGAGAGAGAGAGAGAGAG
>LOJH01000275.1:0-16275 GCA_001685095.1 Ellobius talpinus | reverse complement strand
AGCAGGCATGCTTCCTTTTCATTCCCCCCCCCCCATTCGGTGCTTTCAAACTACCCCTCAAATGGCCCTTAATGACAGTTGTCTCTCCCCATATTCCCTTCCTTGTCCTCCTCCTCACTTGATCCCTCCACCCCAGCTCTCTCCCGCCATCCAGCTACAACTCTATTTTCCCTCCCTTTCCTTAGCCATCTGACCCCCCAGTCTCTTACTCTATACCTAACCTCTCCAGGTCAGTGACTGACCACCTCCAAGGGCATGTGCACTCATATACATATACCCAAAGACAAGTATCATACATACAAGTAAAAATTAATTTTTTAAAACTAAAAAAATAAAATTAAAGTTTTAAGTTATCTAATAATATGAACTTTGGGGTACTTTTCTTATTTTGAGAAAAGTTTACTAAAACAAATTTTACTGAGAAAAAAATTACCCCCTTTAAGCCTTGGGGTTAGATTTGCAGTGTTAGACCAAATTTTAATTAATTTTATAGAGAGCTAGATTTTGTATTAGATATTTTATTTTTAATGTAAAGAAATAACATACATTTTCCAATTTTTATACTAAAATGTTTGGGATATTATAAAAGTATGTTTAAGTATAATTTTGTAGAGAATTAAATAGACTAGAAGTAACACTATAATTCCTGCTACCTGAGAAAATAAAAATCTCTAATTAGTAATGGGAATTTTAAACAAACTTTCTTTTTAAGGTAAGTGGCACAGACATCAAGACCTGAGCTTCTCTAAGCTAACTTCAAGACCAAATAAAGTCATTCTGCAGGACTGACTTAATAATTTGTCCTTACAGGTTAGGACTTTGGTTAAATAATTTTGTTCCCATGCTAGTATTTAATTGCTGCTGTAAAAACACAAAAAAACTTAGGTAAAAAAATCAATTTTATCCCGACACTGGAATGAAATGTAAGAGTCCGATGGTTTCAGTAAAGTCAGTGAGACCCGAAGGCACACAACACAACTGAAAAGCATCCTACTGTCCTCTTGGAAGTTAAAGTTCCATGCAGTCATTTCCAAATAATTCAGTTCACAAGTCCAGATTGTCACCTCTCTCTACTGTCACTGCATGCTCACCATCACTACTTCCTAAAATTGGTACAATGTCCATGACAGCCAGAGAACCATAGTCATTTCTGGTTCCTCAATGTACTCTATGGCAACCATGCAAAAATTGCTAGAATTTACAAAAGACAAAGGCAATAACTGATCCTATAACAGTTTCATACTACACTAATTATATATTTAGATGGCAGATAAGAAGATCAAACTTTCCTTAATGGATGGGAAAACTGGGCTTAAAGAGATCCCCTAAGGTCATAAAAGATGAGAAGACACTAACCTCTATTTACATTTTCTAAATTTTATTACTTTCTTTTCATGATTTTTTGGCCCTTCCTGTTGTACAATATAAGTTCTTATGCTAGGGAATTGATTTTCTTTTTCAAGATCTGTTCACATGGCATAAAGCAGTACCTCACATTTAGTGAACACTAGGTAAACACACACACACATTTAAATTTTAAAAATTATTGAGTGTGTATGTTGTGTATGTGTGGTCATGAGCACACCACAGTGAGTACGTAGAGGTCAGAGGATAGTTCTGGGGAGCTGGTTCTTTCTTTTCTCCTACCTTCACATTAATGCAGAAGCCAAACCCAGGTTGACAGGCTTGGGCAGCAAGTGCCTTTGCCCACTAAGTCATCTTCCCATCTATGAGGTATATTTTTAAATGATAAAAATTACTAAAAGGTCAATGAAAAAATATATGACATAATAAATACAGCATTATACTCTTGTGTGGCAACTCTAACAATAATAGCTTATAGTTCTATGTAGTTATGAAATACTTTCTAATTATGACATGTCATTTTATAACAATCTGGGCAAATTTTATTATCTTCCCTACTACAGAGTAACAGTGAGGTTAAGTTTTATTCAAACATAGAGCCAAGAAACGGCAAAGCAGATTCTATCTCATTCACGTCTCTTGGCTGGAAGACACTAGGGCTGTTCCCACAAGGGCGCGCTTGACTCCCTAGGCTGCACCGCCTTTCCTGAAATACACTGATGAGCATTCAAGAGGAATGTCTGCTTCCTAATGTTTAATTTATACGGAAAATGGCTAATTGAATACAAAGGCTGTAGCTTTGAATTAGTATTGAAATTTGAGTTTGTATGAAGAAAAATATTTTAATTGGTAAGGAAATACATGATGGTGATTACTGGAGGCCTATCAAAGGTCACACAGATATCAGTATAACTGTATTTCATGAATACACACAACTGGTTGAAAAGAGCTATAATATGATCAAAATTTCCAACTCCATAAAGAGCACAGCTAATACGTGATACAAAAATGTGCCAAGAATAATCACTAGGACTAAGCAGTTCTGAAGATGTATGTAAACATGGTCAAAATTTGTAATATACTTAAAATAAGTAAATTATATTTATGAAAGCCAACACTGTGCAGTGACTACATCCTCAAAAGCACTACAACACTATTAAAAAGAGAAAATAAGAAAGATTTTTCTCTTTGTTAAAAAATAATTAGCACACACTGACTATAACTAATGTTATGTCATATAACACAGACAAAATGACATGTACGAGAAAAGGCTAATAAGATTTCACAACCGTATTGTTGCAGTCATGGCATCAAAGAGACTAAAAAAGTCACTTACTGCTGAGGGAAATACATGGTTTGATAAAGGACCAAGTGGTCTGGAGTGACTTTTGACTAATTAATGACTAAGGAAAATATATCATACAGTAATGTGCTCAGGTTAAGTAGGTTTTCTTAATATAACACTCTAGCATTACAGCTAATGTACTAAAAAGACAATTACTGATATTTCAAATATACTGCATTATAAAACACACAGGAATGTCACATCTGATACACAGCAAACACAACTTTCCTAAGGAAATATTTTAAATCCTGTAGTGGAACTTCCTAATATGGTAAGTCAAAGTAGGAAGTTCTCTTGAGGACTTAAATGTAAGCTATTACAGCACATCACAACAGGTAGACAACTCAGAATTGAGGCCACCGAGAGCAAGCTTTCTAGTTGTTTAGCCTTATATTAACATGCCAACTGGACAAACATCAACTCCTAAAGGATAGCCAGGTACCCTTCAGGTTACCTGGTTAGTTAGTCCTTATTTATGGATTTAGACAGGATCTCCTATATCTCAGACAGTCTCAATCTCACTATGTAGCCAAGGGTGGCCTTGTTCTTTTCATCCTCCTCTTTTACTTCAACAAGTACCTCAAAGACAGGCATCTGTGACCATGTTCAGCTCCTGGGTTTTCTTTTATAGTTACCCCAATCTTCTTTTAAAGATATGGAAGAACTCCAAGCACTCACGCTTTTCTCTGGATTTAGGTGCTGAATCACAGTAGAGGGGAAGAGTGGGGGGGACAGTTCTTCTTCTGAATATGGAAGACTAAGAACCATAAAGCGCTGGGATGGGCAAAATCTCTAAGCAGGGAGTCTGAGAAATGAGATGCTAAGTATGGCTCTAATATAGGTCCTGAAAGACTAGAGGTAGGTGGGACACTGATACCCTGCTAAAACACATGCTTGTGCCTGAAGTACTTCATCTGGGAATTCCAGAACACTAAATGACAAAACACAGTATGGGGAACAGCTCTAAGGACAAGAACACTATAACACACAGACGCTTAGGAGGTGGAATGCAAGATTCAGAGAGGAAGACAAAGCAGAGAAGAAGGAAAAATGAAGTCATATTCTCTGTGTGTGTGATGGGTGTGTACCTGTAGAAGAATGTGTGCCCATGCACATGGATGCAGAAGCCAGAGAGGGATATTGGGCAATGTCCTCTATCATTTACCATCTTACCAATGAAACAAGTCTCTCTAAACCTGAAGCTTGCCTTTTAGTCTAGGCTGGCCATCAGGAGCCCCTGGGATCCATTTGTCTCTGTCCCCCAAAGCTGGAGTCTCAGGAGGCACAGCCACTCTCAGCTTTTACATGTCTGTGGAGATTTGGACTCCTACCCTCTTGCATTTACAGAAAGGGCCCTTCACCTGTCAGCCGTTCCTCATATCCTTAATTATGTTACTTTTTAAACACTAAGAGTAAGGCTTGTGATTCATGACTGTTTAAGGAGAATCTTCATCATTTACTAGCTCTATAGACAGTGATTAAGACTGTGTCCTGTGGCCAGCACCCCACACATTACAGGAATAATATAATATTACAAAACTCAGAGGTTCTGAGGATTCACTGGAGTTAAAATACGTAAAATATTGAGAACATTGCTGGAACCGCCTCTCCGTTTAGTCTCGATTATTCATAATCTCACTTTGATTAGAGGATTATTAGAGGAAGGGAAGAAAGAGGAAATTAAGGCTAATTTGCTTTATTTCTTATCGGTCACTGTGACAAAAGACTTGAGTTCTAACTTAAATAAACAAGACTTGCAGCTTGCCTTCAGTCTTTGTTAGGACTGTCTTATTATGTCCACATTTTCACTATCTACCACTTCCATGAATAATTTAGCATTAGTTGCCTGAGTTTTTTGGAAACAAAAATATTCAAAGTTAAAAAAAGAAAAAAAAGAGTCAAACAGCTAGAGCATTTTTGAATGAACATTAGGGGAAAAAGAATTCAAAAGCCACTATCCTTATACCAAATAAATTCATTAGAGATAAATAAAGTGCAATGAAAGACCATTATGTTTGTAAATAATTAAAACATAATTAATACCCTTAAATGAATATTAAATTAAGTATAAAAATAACATTTGGAAAACCCAAGCCATTGCATCAACACATACTAGAAGTTAAATTTGTTTTCAATTATCTTCTTTAAAAGTATGCTAAGAAAGCTGGGTGTGTTGTCATACGTACAGAATGACATGGTGAGCCATTATATGATGTGTCATTATATGAATGATGTGGGGAGATTGAAGGCAGCCTGAGCTACACTAGTAACTTCCAGGCCAGTCTCAGCTACATGTCAAGACTATTTAAAAAACAGAGCACATATAGCTAGAACATTTCTGAACATACACAGGGAAAAAAAGAACCAAAGTGAGATATTCTTCAAGTCAAAATAAAAAGAAGAATTGAACTGAAAAATTTAATATTCATTTCCTGACATACAACTTGACTGGGAAAAAAAAGTACTTAACTTTAAGGAGGCAAAATGTAAAACTAAACTTTGAATTATCTGTTTCCTTTGACTAAAAGATGTATCTTTAGATAATTCTAGGAGAGTGAAAAAGAGTTCATGAACGGCGTATGAATGAAGGCCCCTTAACATGTGCTAGGGATAACAACAGCAAGTGGAGAGCCAACTGAGCTCTGTGGAAGGACCATGCAAGTACTCAAATTGGAGGAGTGTAAGGCACAAAAGTTACCTTGGACAAATTTTGGTAGACAGCCTGACTTCTATCTCAGATACAATACTTCTGAACATAATATGCTATTGATTTAAGAACACTCAAAGGAAAGGAATGCATAACAGGCAAAGTAAAATTGCAAGGTATAGCTTTTGCTATGCTAATACAATAGCTTTGTTGAGATAACAGAGTGGATAAGGGAAGCCAGATAGACAATATTTATCTACATTTGAACAATGCTTTCAACCTTGTGCTGCATATCAGCACGCTGAGAAATTGAGATATGAATTGTGTAGATGATGGGACAGAGAGAATTACTAGTGGCTTCTAGATTTGAAATAAAGGATTATTATCCTTTCAGATACAGAAGTTCATACCAGTGTATCTCAAGTTTTAATTTGCAGCTAGACTAATTATATGAAATAAAATAAATGTAGCTTACACATTAATCATCTTCAGAGAAAGGTTAATTTAATAGAATTCAATATAATCCACAAGAAAAAAAATTTAGGAGGAAACAATAACAAAGAATCTAAAAGTGACTGATTCACCTATACAAAACAAGTACAGGGAAACTCATAAATATAAGACGTGCCTTTCATATTTTAGAATCAGTGTCATATAGGTTAATTAGTTGAATTTTTCTTTATAATATATTATTTTCCAGTTTTTTATGCACAGAAAATTCAGCAAACTTAAGTATAGATAGAGCCATATAGCAAATAATGATAGCATTTCCTAGTATTTAACTTTGGGTTGCATGACTGTAATTCATCAGAGCAACCATGTAACAGGTAAGGTCTTATCTTGGAGAAAGGACATAGTAGAGTTGGCAAGCATTTTTAATGTGATCATTTAAAACCCAATGTAAGCTCAAAATAAACCATTTAAGTCTGGACTTATAAAGCAAAAGGCAATTGTCCATCACATAATCATTTGTTCATACAATAATTCAATATTTCTGTTATGTCTGAGGCATTGTGATACTAGGTCATCTACAGTCCTGTAGTGCATGCTTTAGTTAGCATAACAGAGTGGGGAAAAAGCAATTAACACAGGTATTGCTATAAGGCTAGGGTTTTTCAACAATTCTCAGACACAGAAGTAGAAAAGATACTATGCATCAATACTATAAATACAGTTTAACCTAGTTAATCTAAGTTCAAGAATATTGTAAATATAATTACAATATAGTACTCTAATATCTTTAGGTATTAAAATATCTTGAAGTATCTTTTTGAAGGACATTTAGAACCAATTTTTGATAAAGATATTATTAGAAATATCACCATATTGGTTATTATTTGGAAATACAGGAGTTGAAAGCATTAAAAACTTTCTTTTATGGGGCTAGGAAACATTTTTTCATATTACATTTAATAATAATGTTAAAAACTACAACTACTAGCATTTCTTATTGTTTAAAAGTTGATTAAGACTCCGAGAACTAAATGACTGTGATTAGGCTAAAGCTACTACAAAAATGGTGGACTGTAACATGTACTCACTACTTGCGAGAGACAGAACCACATATTTTAGAAGGTCAGTGTTATCAATTGGTTATATTAATCTGAGTCACATGGTACTTCCGATCCCTTAGACTGCTTTCTGCCCAGTGTTGCATCTACGGGTTCTCCAGGCATACCACAAACCTCAGCGAAACCAGAGAATGCGAAGAATTGCAAATGCTAAGACGTATGCTTTATAGAGCCAAAGAACGTGCATTTGTTAATGGTTTCTGACACCAGGGTTCATTTGCTCAGTGTGTTATAATTAGTTGATTACAGATAAAGGCAGATAATCAGGATTTTTGCAGGTCAAATCAGGCAAGAATAACATATATATATATACTTGTGTATGCGAATTTGTTTGAATACACACAATGTAGAGTTCTTTGTCTAGAGTTCTGCACCAAAGCCTATAGACCTTTCCTACAGGTTGACGCTGTTAGTGTTTTAAACTTCCAAACTCAAACATTTATGGTTTTGCTGGATCTCAGATGCTAACCAGAGATGAAAAACACATTTTTTTTGGTACTGGTTGTTATAGTAAAAGATGTGTATGGATTAATATAAAATTTCAACTTTCTAATTTACTTAATAACATACAAAGCCAAAATCTGCACTCTGTACATTGTCAGTATTTCCACTTCTCAGTACACAGCTCCTCTTGTGAGCTTTGAGAAACTGAAAGGTGCACAATGTGCTCTTAGTGTTTGTGTAAGAGTCTGTGTGTGAACATGTTTGCCTCAGTGCTAATGTGACAGTCAGAGGCCAGTTTTCAGGAGTTTAGATAGCGCTAGGGTGGTCAGTCATGGGGAAAGTGGTCTTTGCCACTGAGCCACCTCACTGTCCCCACAGGAGGCTTTTAAACTAATCTTATGCTAGCAAACCTTTGTGCCAGGCAATGACCATAGTGTAATGCTGTAGTAGTTTAAGATCATGAGATGGCATGAAGCCTTGTGAAGGCATTAGACCATATTCTGGCCTATCCAGAGAATATAAGCACTGTGCCAAACTGTTACTCCGTAGGGGGCTAAAGAATCATATATTTTTACCTTCCTCTTTTCTTCTCTTTGCTTCTTCTTCATTCCTTTCTTTAGCTTTTAGTGCTTCATCAGCTTTTGCTGCAAGAAAACAAGAAAATGTCTGCATTATTTTATGCATACCTTGTAAATGAGAATAGTGGGGAAAGGAAACAGAAATTTAATATTTATTTGTCAAGTTTTGAAAAGAAATATGGTGATTAAGATTTATAGCTACACATTTGTATTCTTTATTCAGAATTTATATCTAGAATATTTACTTATGATTCTTGAGTCTTAGTTCAAGATACCCTCTGTACCAAAAGAAAATGAAGATGAGCAATGTGAGGCTAAAGCATGACATATGAATTGGGAAAACAGTTGGTTATTAAAAGCCAGTTGATTGACCAGTGGAACATATCTGCATTAAAGTCTGGAGGATTCAGATTCGATCTCTAAGAAACTTGCAGTATCAGTGTTGCAATATTAGATTAGGTGGAATCTCTCTCTCTCATGCACATCATAAGAGTTTTATTCATGTTATGACAGCATTTGCTAAAAAGGATATTTTTTCTATCTAGAACCTCTTCCCTTATTACTTAATTATCTACTAGTTGCTCAACTGCAGGGGTTTTTCAAACACTTTACTACAGATGTTAAAGAAGATTAAAAATATACAGCACAGTAACAAGGGACTATCAATATACTCTGTAAATTAATTAAATTTCTGTTCTAGCACATCATTTATTCCGAAGCATTAACGTCTCAAAGGAGCGATTCTCCTTTATTGCCGTCTTACTGCCTGATGAGTGAACTAAGCGAAAATAAGTCTCTAATAGCATTAGAGTTGATGAAATATTAAGTTAAAAAAGTATTGCCTCGTCAAAAGAAAAAGAATCAGACTATGCCAACATTAAACTTTGGATCAGCCTTTATCATAATGGTAACAGCAACTAGAAGCTCTGATTTTAAAAATATACTGCAGTTTTGCTGCAAAAACATTTCCTATGCAAAATTAACATATCTTTAGACCTATAAAATCTGGCCTAAATAAGGAATTTAAAGAAATTCGTGTATCATAAAAAAATAATTTTTCTTCAAGCTTGGTTTTCTTCACCATAAACACTTGACACTTTTCCTTAAGGTATAAAGCTCACATAATGGTGTTATGGAGTGCTATATCTAATGACATGGACATCTGTTTCCATTTATAAGGTTTTATATATCCTTAGACTGTGTTTAAATCATGAAACATTAAAACATTATGTCATTTTACATCATTGCAAAATCTAGCAAATTAGATAATAAAAACAAACCAGCAGTAACTATAAAGACTTTTACTTCATTTACACTTTATTCACCCTGGTAGAAGGACAAGGATAATAGAAATTCCATTTAAATTCAATTTTGGTTATATGTGTAATTGTAGATATACCCCTTGAGTCATGTAAAATGCTCGGCTTATGTTTCTTTCAAATTATCCCGCTCAGATTCCCATTCTCCTCCTTACAACCATCTTCAATATGTATTAGCAGAGCTCATTAGACTGAAATTTAATAATGCAAACATCAGGTGCATTTCAAGAACCTCCATTAACAACGTAAGATGGATTGCTTATATAGAACTCTTGGGCCAACTGGGCACAATTTAAATTCAATAAAGTAGCCTGCCTAAATCTGATTTATCTATTTGACTATGCTGGTTTGTCCTTTCTTACTGATTTGTTGCTATACATGGACAATTCATTGAAATATTGTTTTATATGTTTTTTTTAAAAAAACTGAAAATGGCTCTGGTGCTGCAGTTAATTACTTTATGTAATTCATCTTCATACTGCCAATCAAGACTATCAAATATTTGTGTATGCATGTAAATAAATAGCCCTGTGAATTTTGTTGAAATAACCATAGATAATCCTTTTTTTTCCCTTAGTATTTGTTAGTTTATTTTAAGCTCCTGGACAGAGCCTGGCTTAATTTAATTTTAAAAAGTTTGGTTAGGGGCTGGAGAGTAGGCTCAGCAGTTAAGAGCATTCCGCTCTTACAGAGGACCTGGGTTCCTTTCCCAGCAACCACATGGCAGCTCATAATCGCCTGCAACTCCAGTTAAGAGCATTCCGCTCTTACAGAGGACCTGGGTTCCTTTCCCAGCATCCACATGGTAGCTCATAACTGCCTGTAACTCCAGTTAACATGGATAATCTAGTACACATCTGAAAATTTTGTCAGTGATCACTATGTCCTCCACAAGGAATATGAATGAATCCACTTAGAGAGAATATACATTTAAAGTGAACCATCGGAATAAACTCCTCTGATTATTGGGGAGTGTGGAATTAATGGTTCTCCCCCAATGCTATTATAATGTAAATGTGGAAAGAAGCAAAACTTCTCTAGTCATTCATTTGATTCACCTGAAAAATCTGTATCGTCTAAAGGTAGAAATTCCATTTTATAGATGAAGTCACTGAACACAACTAGATGTGCCACAAAATTTGACACTAAGGAGCACAAGCAGAACTACTCCTGCAATTTACCATCTTCTTTGGCCTCTGCAGTACCATCTACTCCAAAGCGTGTCAATTACTTATAGACTACTTTTCTTGTCCAATCTTCTATAGAGTCATCAATTCCTTGGTGTGCCCCAATTTTCCAGGCTTTGCTTCTTGAATATTCAACCTGGAAGTTATGGCTTGAATGACCCCAACAAAATTCACTTTGCATCTCACTGTGAGGTTTTAGAAGTAGGATCACAGGATTTCTAAGAGGAGAGTAGGTCGTGAGTGCTGTCTTCTTGATTGGATTCACAAATTAATCTCATGGATGAACCTCTCATAAAAGCCAGGTCTTCTTTATATACCTCTCTTGTCCTGAGTTGCTTGACATGCAATGCCTTTGGACTCCACACTGTCTCTACCAGTAAGAAAGCCTCAAAAGATGTAGTCCTTTGAGCTTGTACCTTCCAGGATTATGAGCTAAATAAACTTTTATTCTTTATACATTACACAGCCTATGGTATTTAGTTATAGATGTACAAGAGCCAAGATATTGGATAACAATACAACTATTTCTATTCCATGCTTATAAACACCATCATGTCCCTCATTCATTTGTTTTGACAAACAGTTACTCATACTTCTGGCCATTTTCTATTTATTCTGAAGGGTCTCCCTACAAAACAGTATATGAGGCTATTGGTTGTGCCCAAACCTAATGATTTAGAAGCTTGCATCCTTATAGGTAGGTAGCACCTCTTCAGTTAGTAAAGCCATAGGTGGTGTTTATTCTTAGTTCTTGCAACTTATTATAGTTTCTTCACTAGAAATGACAATAATCTACCAACATCCCTGAGACCCTGGTATTTCCTCAGCTCTACTTTTATTTACCTTCAAATATTTACATCAATCAAGTTTACTAACATTTTGCCTTGGTTCATAAAATAAATCTACCCACTTTTGCTTTAAAGCCTATCCTTTTCATAGCCTTTGGACATCAAATGCTCTCTTCTCTATCGTCAACTACAAATACACTCAAGTCTCACAGACTCTACACAGTGCTTACTTTTCTTCCAGCATCGCTACTGCCATCTCTTGTTTTCAACAGCTGCCTTACCCCCAATTTGCAGTGGTCACGAAAAATGAAAAATTATTTTATAGTTAAGTTTAGTTATAGTTTCTGTTTTGTAAAATTGGCTGCGGAAACAGCTCAGTGATAAAAGAATTATCTATTATGTGTGAGACCATGAGTAGTATTCCTAGCATCGCAAATAAATGGCTATAGCTTTTCAAAGTACTCTAAGACTGTCATAATGTTTCGACTGCTCTCTTACTTCTTCACCTTCTGTTAGGGTAGGATATGGAAAGCTCACATTGTTACCTGTAAACCATTCACGGATATACTTACCCATGGTCCCTTTCCTAAGCATTAGAACTACCCACCAGATATTTCAAAATTGTGCTCGTGGTTGAACTTGCAATCTTTCCCTCATTGTTTCCTGGGTTCTCTTTCTTTAGTATATCCCTCCCCCTCTTTTTAACCAACCATCTAACCTCTCACTCTGCCAGCGTTCTGACACTTCCCTCAAGCTCTATGCTCATGTCTGATCACCAGGTCGGTGAGATTATCTCTAGAACACCCTCACTCCTGTCCATGTTCAACAGTCACACTCAGATCATCTTTGCTCCCATGTTCCTACTGTATTTTGCACCCTAATCTCATTCCTTCCAGTGCGCCCTGCACATGACCACAAGCGCAAGGAATACATTTACTGCTCTACATACCCAAAGCACTGCCTCTAAAGAACACAGAAACTCAATAAATGTTGAGCAAATGGATACACTTTTAAAAAAACCTTCAAATAATCATGGTACCGTGTACTAAAAATACCTCTGAGGAACCATGTTAAAGCATGTGCATATACAGATTACTATAAAAATATCATAAGTAAATACCACTAGAGACATTGAACCCAAGTCTTCACAGCATGCCACTTAAAGCCCTTCAAGGTCCTCCCTCCTTATCAGGGATCTGTGATCTGGCCTTTTTGAGCCTTTTGTTACACTATATCTTTGTTCTTGCTAGGGTGCACATTTCGTTTTCTTGCTGAGAAAATTGTAGCTGGAAGTTTTAGCTAAATACCACCCTCTTCTGTGAAACCGTCCCTGATCAACAACCTTCAAATCTGTCTGGCAAGGAACTTCTTGTCATATGTCAGCTCATTGCCAAAGTCATGAAGATCTAAAAGCAAGGACAGAAGGGGAGTGAAAATGATTTTGTAATTGCCAGTTTCTTTCCCCAACTACTGGTTGAATTGTGGCCCTAAAGAATGAATCCGCGTTACTTATTTCTGCGAAGGGCAGTATTCTCTTCATGACTGTATCCCGTACGACACAAGCATGGAACACACACTTGCTGTTGGGCAGCAGTCTCACTGTCTCACTGTCACATTGTCACAGTATATGGCCCAAGCCCCCTCAACATAGTAGGTGTTCAGCAAATGGTTCTAAAACAAAGGAACAAAAAGTACTTTGAAATAAAATATAGATATTATGCTGTTCCTCCAGAAATAAAATCTTTTAGAACAGAACTCATCGGAGTCTGTTTTACTAGCGAGACAGGGAGCAGAGGAGCAGAAAAGGTAACAGGGTAGGGGGGACATGACAGGGCATTATTTATTAATAATACGTATTGTCCACAGCAAGTATCAGACTTTATTCTTACCTTACTAATTTTATAAAATTTCATTAGTATTATGACTTTTTAGATCATTAAAATAGTTTGCATAGGTCGGATTTTAAATGATTTTAGGAGGTATTTCATATACCTTGTGGGAAAAAAATAAATAACGTCAAGAATCAGAAAAGATTGATGGGGTACCAACTAAGAGCATACTTCCATAAAGAGCCACAATGATATTTCTAGAGAAAAAATTTCCAAAAGTCTATCAATCTTCATCTAGAAGTTCTTCTGCATATGTAGTTAAATCTTTGATATTGTACCACCACGAATTTACCAGAAATGTTGAGTTCTTAAAACAAAACAAATGGAAAGAGATGGGAAGAGATACAAAGAAAAATGTTGAGGATATCACAGTTGATCAGAACACTATGAAGAAGTTTTAGGGAGGTTTTAGTCAGTGGATACCAATCACACTAGTCAGGCCTGGGGCAAATGTCAAGATGGAAATTATGACCGGAACAGCTGAGCAATGGTACCTCCCCTGTATGTGTATAAGGATACAGGCAGTATTTGCCCACAGGCAAAAACAGTGACTGCAGAGGTGCTGGGGCCTGTGAGGCAAGCACTGGCTATTACTGACCCTTAAAAGGAATGATAAGCTACTAGTTTGTCCTTATCAACAACACATCTTGCCACTGACAGGAAAAAAATGAAGACAGGTTATAATGAGGTGAAATGTCAGGATTATGGGGGCCGTGAAACAGAATGATGAACAGCCAACCTAGAATCACCACATATTTGAGAAAAATCAGTCCCATGAAACGGAGAAAACAAGAGCAATATAAACAATATTCTACAATAATAAAGTCTTGCAATCAGAGTTAATAAAGAAAATATTTTGGAATCAGAGTAAATAGATAGCATCCTTAGAGTCTGAGATAATACCAACTGTATTTTAGAAATTACATTTTGATCATGAAAACAAAACTCATTGTGAACTCAAGAGTGGAATGAACACAATTGAAGACTAAATGAGTACATTAGATTTTATCTATGAAAATTTCACTAAATGTAGTGGGAAGAACAGAATTTAGACATCCAAGAGGCAGAATTATCATCATGATTAAAGTTCATGTTTACTGAATGCTTACTATGTGCCTGTGCTCACGTATTTGCACATGTTTCACTTAATTATCAAAACACCTCTGCGATGTTTACCGTACTGCCATCCTCATTTTACAGGTGAGAAGCTGAAGCTTGATATCATTAAATGTGCTTTTCAAGGCATGGAGTCAGAGGCACAGAAGAAACACTTTTGTGTTTATTAAGAGGAGTTCTTGTTAAAAAGCAAAAAGGATATGGGGGAATAAAAGACTACGGATTTCTCCAGAACTCCCAAAAGGCACAAACAATGGTCAGCTTGTGAAAGAAGGAAAATTAAAACTAGATTTATTTTAAAAAGTTGTTATAAAATTATGAAATATAGAATATTAAAAAATACCAAGTAGCATCCAAGAATGCCTGGGAGAAGAGGATTATCTCTATCTACAAAGAAGGAAAAAGCTAGGTTGGTGTCTAGTTGAATTCTTCAAATTACTCCAGACAGATACCACGGAGGTCATATTCTCTGAGGCTATTGAAATAAGAGTGTGGAATTACAAGGCAGAAACTAGCGCTGCAACCCTGACCGAGACCCTCAGTTATCCATTCAGAGTTACGCTTTAACCCTTCTAAGTGAACTTTTATGCAAAGAGATGAATGACTGCTTGTTAGAAACCATGTCAATTCAAATAAAATGAGTGAGGGTATTATAGAAGAATCAGAAATTATAAAATAAATGTACCACATTTTCCACAATAAATAATTACATCTTGAAATTTGCAGGCAGATGGATGGAGCTAGAAAACATCATATTGAGTGAGGTAACCCAGACCCAGAAAGAAAATTATCATATGTACGTACTCATAAGTGGTTTTTAAACATAAAGCAAAGAAAATCAGCTTACAAATCACAATCCCAGAGAGCCAAGACATCAATGAGGACCCTAAGAGAGACATACATAAATCTAATCTTCATGGGAAATAGAAAAAGATAAGATCTCCTGAGTCAATTGGGAGCATGGGGACCATAGGAGAGAGTTGGAGGGGAGAGGAAGGAAAGGGAACAGAGAAAAATGCAGAGCACAATAAAATCAATTAAAAAAAGAAGTTATCTCCTAAAAACCGTTACTATCCACCCACTGGCACCTTACTCATGTTCATGGCACGTAGGACACTGGCAGCAGCTGGAACAATCAGAAAAGAAAAGGAAAACCCCCTTGACCTTCTGGAAATAACACGGTACCAGTTGCTCATCACAGCAAGCCTCATTGCATCTTTGAATTGTATGGGCATTCTCACGCAGCAGCTGTTGGCCAAATGAGAATGCATGAGTCCCTGAGCATCACTAAGACACATCCTCCCAGCCAGAGCTCCCACCAATTGGCCAGGCACTTGACATGGCAATCTCTGCTAGGAATTGCCTGCCTCAGTCTTGGTACCATCCTGTACTACAAGGCCCCCTGCCTTCCACATGTGCCATGAATTTACCAACATGTGGAATCCCTGTGCTGTTTGGCTTTGGAAATCTGAAATGAGATTTTCTCTCTAGGTTTACATTCAAGCCTTGCTTTCCCCTAGGTTGAAAATATGTGTACAATAAATAGTTATGTGGGGTGGGAGGAAGAAATTATAAAGTAAACAGAAAGATACTCTAAAAGAAATAATTCAAAGAATCAAGAAAATAAATCTTTGGAAAGTCTGATCAAAGGAAAAAAAAAGAAATAGTTAAGTGACAGCTGGGTAGTGGTGGCACACATCTTTAATCCCAGCACTCAGGAGGCAGAGGCAGGCAGATCTCTGGGTTTGAGGCCAGGCTGTTCAGCAAAATGAGTTCCAGGACAGTCAGGACTAAACAGAGAAACACTGTCTTGATAAACCAAAAACAACAACAACAACAAAAAGTTAAGTGATATAACCAGAGCTAGCGATGTCTGTTTAACAGCCAGCACACAGGACATAAGCACACCACAAAGATACAACATGCAGGTCTATACTGGAGATTCTAGAAAAAAACAATAATTTTGACAAAAAACTCTTCAACATAGTACTTGAAGTTCTAGCAATAGCTATAAGACAACATAAGG